>JAJOZX010011063.1:45000-115000 GCA_023014485.1 Bathynomus jamesi | reverse complement strand
CGCCCGATGTCTATCGTAAACGTCAACCACGCTTTGGAAAAATTCTAAGAGATTAGTTAAGCAAGATTTGTTTCGCCTAAATCCGTGCTTCGTATTTCTAACTAGCTTATAGAATTCTAAGTGTTCGACTATACGATCCCTAATTATTGATTCCAGTAGCTTACCTACAATAGACGTTAAACTGATTGGCCTATAATTTCCCGCCCACCTTTATCGCCTTTCGTAAAGATAGGTGTTACGTTTGCTAACTTGAAATTATCTGGTACGCACCCCTCAGAAATAGACGCATTAAAAATCTTTGTTAGCGGCACAACAATGCTATCTTTTAATTCTTTTAGTTGTATGGGATATATGGAATCCGGACCCGGTGATTTACGCGTTATCATTTTATCAATATAGCGCATTACCTCCCCTTCACTAACGACAATATTATCCAAAATATTACCATTATCAAAAGGTATTATGTCTATGACCGTAGGGATATTCGTTACATCTTCTATAGTAAAAACTGACGTAAAAAATTCGTTTAGCAAGGTAGCCATTTCCTTGTTTTCAGAAACTATATCTCCTTTTACATTTTTCAATGGACCCAAGACACTTTTTACTGGATTTCTATTATTGACGTATTGAAAGAATCGCTTGGGGTTTTCTTTACCGTCACGAGCTATGGAGATTTCAAATTCGCGCTTGGACTTTTTTATTACACTTTTCGCTTCACGCCTCAGAGATGTAGTTGTTTCGTAACAAATTGTTTTTATCGCACTTATGTTGCCTATAAGCCCTATCTCTACTCTTTATAATGTCTCCTACTCTAGAAGTAAACCACAAGGGCTTGTTGTTTACTTTCGCACGCTTAATTTAGTACGGTACACATTCCTCATTTATAGTCCTAAATACTGTTTCAAACGATTCCCACATTAGTTTTGCGTTGGAGTTCCCCATCACGTTTTCCCAATTGACGTGTGACAATTTATCTCGAAATTTACAAAAGTCTGCGTGCTGGAAGTTAGGAATTTTAGTCGAGTTAGTTGGTTTCGAGTGACTTACTGAGAGGACAAACTCTACCATATTGTGATCGCTATTGCTTAACGGTTCTATTACTTGAAGATCAGTAATTAGCCTATCATCCGTAGTTATTACTAAATCTAAAATACTGTCCAACCTCGTAGGTTCCCCAACCTTTTGACTAAGAAAGCTATCCTCGAGAAAATTAACTAAACGCTTACCTTCCGCGTCTCCCTGCATTGTATCGTAATTCACGTTGGCGCAATTAAAGTCACCCATAACTAAAGCCTGCTCACTACCGATTATTCTCTTTAGTTCACGATATAACGCTTCGTCCGTATCAGCTGTTTGATTAGGGGGCCTATATATAACCGCAACAAGAAGTTTGAAGTCGTTTAATTTAAGTTCTGCTATAGTCGAATCTATCGGTTCTGGAATTGAGTGCTTTACTTCTATAACGTTCGCAATATTATCTTTGATATACAACATAACACCGCCTCCTCGCCTACCTATTCTGTTTTTAACAAAAAGTCTATAACCTTTAATTTGATACTCCCCTACAAAGTCACGTGTTTCAGTGCTAAGCCACGATTCGTTTATCGCAATTAAATCATAGTCTTTACAAGCAATTAAAGAAAAAAATTCATTTATTTTATTTCGTAGGCTACGAGCATTTAAGGATAGAACCTTCAAATTGCTTGCAATTACGACACCTTCGCGAGCGCAGGGGAAACTTGTAGAATTTACGCTGGGACCGTTCGAGTTACGGCAGCCTGAAAAGAAGAGACAGTATTATGAAATAGTCTTCCTAAACGCGCAGCTCCTACGTCATTAAGATGAAGTCCATCTTCAAGGAACAAGTCCCTCCTGCCGTAGAAACTGTTCCAAAAATTCGCATATATATATATATATATATATATATATATATATATATATATATATATATATACAAATATACAGTATATATATACATATATACATATACAGGGTGGGCCGAAAGTCTGGATCCATAGGAAAATATTTATTTTAATACATAAATTACAACAAATTGTAAATACTTAAAATGAATATCAACTTTAACTCGTAAATGCGTATCCGTGATACTGTACAGTGGTTCGTACTCCAGTATAAACAACAAATTATAACAAATGCTCAAATTGGCGGCCTCTGACATCGAGACACTTCGGGATGGAATTTATGATTTTAATAATTCTTCGAATTGGTGTTCTCGAGATGCGTGTTTCATTTGATAATCTTCTTGTTGACTTTACTGTACTATTCGTTAAAGTTTCACATACCATTGCAGAGGTATTTTCATCAGTTGCAGTTTTTGGACACAGACGCCGTCGATCACGTACACTTCCTGTTTCTTTGAAACGTTTAAACAACTTGCCAACAGTCGCATGTGTTACTGGATGCTTATCAGGATGATTTCTATTGAATTCGGTAGCAACTTCTCTGTGTGTAGCGCCCTGTCTTGCGTACATGAGCACAAGTTCTACCCGGTCTTCTGTTGTTAGATTCGAAGCCATTTCTGGGCTGAAATAAAAAAGTATTTGAGTATTTATACTGGAGTACGAACTACTGTACAGTATCACGGATACGCATTTACGAGTTAAAGTTGATATTCATTTTAAGTATTTACCATTTGTTGTAATTTATGTATTAAAATAAATATTTTCCTATGGATCCAGACTTTCGGCCCACCCTGTATATATGCAAATATATATATACATATATATACACAAATATATATATATATACATTAGGGTGGTCCAAAACGTTAAAGCATCGACTAAGTTCTCTCCACAAGGTTGGTTTTATGCCTCTTGGTGTGGACAGTATTTGTGCAAAGTTTCACGTTATTCGGTTAATATTTAGGGGTCGCCCCACTTGCCCCCTTTTTGAAAATTTGGGAAAATATATAGACAACTGAATAACTAAATTTTTTTTTGGTTCTCAAAGAATATGAAGAAAACAGTAAGACAATAGGACATGATAATGGGTGTATCTTCATTATTTCTTCTGCATCAGAGTCGCCTTGGATGGTATTGGTATCTGTTTTCGGTGGGCGGCTACGAGTTGTAGGAGGTACTGCTTCTGGTCCTCGTTTCGTGTCAAAGTGTCATTGTAGCGTTGTGCGAGAGCAATAACTCGCTCGGCAGCATCATTGACGACTTTCATCTTTAAGGCGCGATCTCTAAGTTCCCTGTAGTTCTTGTCATTTGGCCATTCCCGTGGATCTTTTGAAGTAACTGGCGCGCTTCCTCCTTACCTCCAACTTTCAAGGCATCAAAGAGGGTCAATGTCCTTTTCGTGACGAAGGATGCCACATCATTTTCAACACCAGCTTCCGCCATGTCGATTCGTCGGGGGCAGCCATTCTTTTGGGGATGTTGGAGGTGTTGAACCATTCTCCTTTTGGTATCAGGATCGATCCTATTATCGAAGAAGGCCAGTCCAATCAGATGCCGACAAGTACCACAGGTGGCGTCTTAGAGCTGTCTTCGCCGCTTGTGCAGCTCCTCCGTGTGGATATTTTTCCAGAAGATGCAGCATTTTGAGATCATTGAGAGGAGCTTGTGTCCCCATTGGCGCTTCATGCCAGTACTTGACGTAAATCAGACTGACAAATAAAGCCAGCTGAGTCACGTTTCGTTCTTCGCGTGCTTTGAGCTTGAATTGATAGTGAAAGAGGTAGATTTTGAGCGCATAAATCGCCTTCGCCATCCATCTCGCGTGGTGCATGGGACCCGGAGCTCGGATAAAGAGTTGACCACCAGTCTTTCCCCCCAGGAAGAGCAAAGATAGTTCAAGGAACTCCTTGTAGTCGTCACGCGGTTGGCTTGCCTGAAGAGCGTTAGGTAAGTAAGTGAGCATCTCTTTTCTCATCTCTTGGAGTTGAGGGTTCTCGAACAAGCTGTCCGATGCTGAGACAAATGCTTCGTGGGAGAGAGATGGCCATTCCTTTTGAAATCGCTTAAAAAGGCCTGTTTCAGGACTTCCTGTTGAGCCAAATATTGAGGCAAAGACATCAGCAAGTACGACTTCAAGTATATGATGTCGACAACCGATCCAAACTAGCTCGTGACCCAATGCTTCTTCAATCCTGACACAGGCTCCGCGATGTAAACCCGTGTTTGACGCAGTGGTATCGAAGACGAGACCTCTCACATGCTGTTCCACGTTCCATAATTTCATAGTTTGAAGGCATGCCTGGGCCTGTGCTTCTCCAGTTCCTTG
Source organism: Bathynomus jamesi (assembly GCA_023014485.1). Taxonomy (NCBI): domain Eukaryota; kingdom Metazoa; phylum Arthropoda; class Malacostraca; order Isopoda; family Cirolanidae; genus Bathynomus; species Bathynomus jamesi. The sequence continues at coordinate 110,752 of JAJOZX010011063.1, read as the reverse complement.
TTTCATCTTTGGGACACCAAGCAGCTTCTCCTGTCCATTGAATGTTATAAGGATTTGCTATCCGATGCACATTCGTCTTCTTCCCTTCAATGCCGGGAGAAGCTTTCCGTCCCAATGGAGAAGGACAGGGTCTTCTAGAGACAATGATTCTAGGTCTTCTCGAGCTGCCTGTTCTCGCCCACTTTCTCTGTAGCGATGAATAGAGCTCCGAGAGCACGTCATCCCAGACAGATCATGCCCCGCGGCCTGTAATACAGCTCCAGTTACGAAAACAGCATTCCGGTCAGAAAGATTGGTGCGATCATTGCTCCAATGACTTCTGGAGATTGGAAAATGTTCGTAACCTGTTCTTGGGACGCTTTGGTGCCGGAGCTTCAGACGAAGAAGGAATCGGAACCGATGGTCTATAGTCGTCGTCGTCTTGCGAAAAAAGGGAAGAAGAAGAAGAGGAAAGATCAATTGATGACACTCCTGCTTCTTCCAAATCTTTCTGTGTTGCTTCATGCCTTGCCTTCCTCTTGGCTTCCTTCTCCATTCTGGATCGCTTTCTGTCCTCTTGTGTAGTCGTTTCCTTATCAATGCCAGCCATGCTGCAAGAATTGACGTCCTTGCGCTGCATGGACAGGAAATTTCGGTCCTCAACGTTGACGATTGTGCTCATGGCATCACTGGTTCACTGCGATGTCAAACAGTTCCTGGATGTCCGCTTTGAAGATGTCTTCATTCATTCTATCGCTGGCACGTTGCCTGGTCCTGTGCTTCTTGAGTGTTTTGTAGCGGTCTAAAAGCTTTGAAAGCTTACGGACACAGGAGTCGATCCGTTGAGTTGGGATCCGCGCTCGGGTCCAGACTTCAATCACCCTCTGGCATGCCTGGTTCAGACTGTCGGAGGTGGTTTGCTTTTGATTGATGTGGTGGTATTGCCCCAAGAGGAGGGCGTCAAGGCATGTAGGGAGCCTTGACGTGGATAAAGTTCCAGTTGCCATCCCTAGAAGCCAAACTTTTGGAATTGATCGAGTTTGAGCCATCGGACCTACGGAAGAAAAGTACATTATATAATATATATATATTCAGAGTGGGGCGACCTCTAAATATTCACCAATCACGCTGCAATTTTGCCCAGACCATGTGGACACTAAATGGACAAAAACCACACTTGTGGAGACTATCTAAGACAATTTTGAAATTTCCCCCTATGGATTTGGGCCACCCTAATATACATATAAGAATATATATACATATACATATATATATATATATATATATATATACATATATACACACACATATATATTATATATATATATATATATATATATATATGCACATATATATATATACACACAAATATATATATACATATATTATATAATTTATTTATATATATATATATTTTTATATATATATATATATATATATACATATATATATATACGAATATACTGTATATACATATACATATATATATATATGCTCCAGGAGCAGGCAAAAATGCTGATGGCTCTCACAAACGAGTTTATGTTGACACAGGAGATAACAGAAAATACCAGAAAAAATAACTGCCTAGATCTGGTATTCACAAATAACACGAACTTGATTGCTGATATAAAAATAACTCCAACTATTATCTCAGACCACAATATAATCGAGTTATCAACAAATATAGCGATAATTTTAAAAGACAATACACATACACAAGTAAGAAGCAAATTTGGGGCTTTTAACTTAAATCCCAAGACCATAAATTGGGAAGAAATCAGATCACACATGGCCCAAATATTGTAGTGGAGAACAGTTTTAGAGAATAAAACAACTGAGGAAATGCTAACAACCTTGGAAGAAAATCCACTGAGAATTTTGGAGAAATATGCTCCGAAAGCGCAACCAAAAGGAAAGAGGAACTGGCTAGAGAGGCAAAAGAGAAGAATATTCCGCAAAAGAAAGAGAGGAGCGACGAAGTTAGCTAATTGCGGAGACAACAATGCCAGGAAAGTAATACAAGAAAAACTGGAGAGAATCGATTGGGAAATACAAACTCTGATAAAGGGACATACAGAGAGGGAAGAGGAAAAGGCGGTAGAAGCAATAAAAGAAAATCCAAAATACTTCTACACCTATACGAAAAGGTAAACAAAAACGCGCGCTACTATCGGGCCCTTAAGGAAAGGAAATAATGAACTAACCGATGATGTGAAAGAAATATCTGAAACATCGAGAGCCCAGTATGAATTGGTCATCAGTACCCCAAAAAGTGACAAAGCGATACCTGACATAGATGCATTCTTCAAGGAGAAGATAACAATATGACATTTAACACCGAGAAATTCCAGCGCTTGAGATATGGTAGAAATGAGGAACTTGAACAGACTGAATATTATGCTCCATATAGACAAGAAATTCAGAGAAGCACGAAAGCGGTCCATCTGGGGTTAATAATGACCGATGATGCCAAATTCGACACACAAAATCAGATAGCAATATAAACAAAGCAAAAGAGTCGCGAGACAGGTACTAAGAACGTTCAAAGGAGGGACAAGACAGTAATAATTCCCCTGCTGAGAACACTGATCATACCATTACTTGAATACTGCTCAATTTTGACGTCCCCATATAAAAAGGAAGAAATTAATAAACTAGAAGAAACGCAGAGATATTTCACAGCCAAGATTGATGGTTGCAAAGAACTCAACTATTGGGAAAGACTACGTAAACTTAATCTGTACTCCCTAGAAAGAAGGAGAGAGGGGTATACCATAATCTAAATATGAAAAATGATCGAAAAACTGGTAACAAACCTCAAACTAAACCCAATTACCACCCAAACAACGCTGGAAAATAGAAAAGACAGAATGTGTAGTGTTCCCAAATTAAAGGCCCGACAAGGGACTTCCTCAACTCTGAAGGAAAATAGCTTGGTTGTCAGGGGGCCAAGAATGTTCAACCAGCTTCCAAAGGACGTCAGAAACGTTACAGGGGTCAAAATTGAAGTCTTCAAGAGAAGACGATGCCTGGCTCAGGACAGTACCAGATGAGCCGGGTTTACCTGGCGATGTACGGTGGAGAGCGCAAGAGAGCAACTCGCTCCTCCACCAAGCCAGGACTAGAGGCGGGACCACCAGCTTGACCTTCGTGTGAAAAAGATCGACGTACGGAACCGTAACGAGGTATATACATATATAATTAATTTAACAATTAAACACGTGAAATTAATAAATGATGCACACCCACAAGGAAAAATGAAAAGCAATTCCAAGGCTTTTCGTGCATTTCCTGATGATTTATATTGTTAATGCACGAAAGGCCAAACAATCGCTTTTCATTTTTCCTTGTGGGTGTGCACCACATATATTGATCTACAGATCTACAGAAGCTAAGGCTAACAAAGATCCTAAGATCCACTCTAAGGTTAGCCCGAGAGAAAGGTAAGAGTAGGGGGTTAAGAGAAAGAATAAGGGGTTAAGTAAGTAGCAACACCTATCACTCGTACTCGTGGGTTAACATTCATTCAGAAAAAGAGAAAAAAAGACTCACCATCATCATCTGCCGGCCACTGCCGACAAGTCAGAAAAATAGTCGGAGAGAATAGGAAAGGTTGCAGAATGGTCCTCTACTCCATAGGGAGGTAGAGCCCACTCTGCGGAAAGGGGTGAAAGATGAAAAGAAGAAAAATAAGAACGCTTACAAACCATGCAACACATTCTTAACTCAAAGCAACACATACTTCCAGCTGTTTCAGACCGATCCTCTACTCCACAGGGAGGTAGAGGATGCAGTCCACTAGGCTGGAAAGGGGTGAAAGATGAAAAGAAGTAAAATGAGAACGCATTACAAACCATGCAATACATTCTTAACTCAAACACTATCATACCATGCAAACTACAGACATGCAATAAGGAGAGAAGAAAAAAGTATAATAACAAAAAGTGGGTTAGTTTACGCAACGAGCTACAACTAATTATTAGTCTTTTTTTTGTGCTGGCATATCACACGCTGGCATGTCACAAGCTGGCATTAGTCGTCAACAGACTCATCTCCGATTACCACCCCCAGAGCTCCTGTTGCCAATTGTTTTTATTTTAAACAACGTTAATATTTTTAAAATGCCTATCTAGACGGTTTTTAAACACATTAACGCTGGTAGAGTTCACGACGGGCGCGGGAAGATTATTCCATTTATCAATTACTTTAAACATAAAGAAGTTTTTAGCGATATTAGTAATGAAACGTCTGCCACGCAACCTAAATCCGTTATTACGAGTATTGCTATTATCGAAGGTGAACAGTTTATCAAAATTTACGTTATCAATGTTATTAACGATTTTGAAAACTTCAATAAGCTCCCCTCTTAATCTCCTAGTTTCGAGTGAATGCAAGTCTAACTCTTTAATCGTATCTTCATAAAGGTTGTTGCGCAATTACGGAAGTAGTTTCGTGGCACGATGCTGAACCCTTTCTGACCTATCAATATCCTCTCGCAAATACGGACACCAAAACTGAACAGCATATTATAAATGAGGCCTGACTACTGACTTGTAAAGGGACAATATAATATTCTTCGATTTAAATTCGAAATTACGCGCTATGAAGTCTAACATCCTATTAGCTTTTGCGCACGACTCCAGGCACTGGTTCCTAACTTGTAAATACTTAGATACGCGTACGCCTAAATCTACTTCCTCGTCAACGCTCGCTAACTCTCTATCATCCATCGTGTACGTGTAATTATTGTTACGAGAACCTATATGCAAAACTTTACATTTGTCTACGTTAAATTGCATCTGTCACTTATCTGTCCACTCCATAATCTTACTTACATCGTCTTGGAACCTATTTCTATCGTCCTCGTTAACAACCTTACCGCCTATTTTAGTATCGTCCGCGAATTTTGACAGGTTACTTGTCAATCCTACATCTATGTCGTTAATGTAAATTACAAATAGCAATGGCCTAACACGACCCTGTGGGACACCGCTACCTACATCCAACCACCCCGATTCACTACCATTAACAACGACCCTCTGTCTCCTAGCACGAAGCCATTCCTCTAACCAGTTAGCTACCTGACCGCGTATACCGTGCGCTTTAACCTTCGTATACCGTGCGGTTTAACCTTGATATAGAGGAATTAGCTTCGTTAAACAGACCACGAGGCGATAGGATGGAATAATGCGGCCCTCAACTCTTGGACTGTAGCCCCATCGTTCATGCAATGGCTGGCTACGCCAGGCTCTCTAGCGCAAAGTTTTTCAAACTTTTTGAAGCCACGGAACCTTGACCAACAGTTAAAATTTTAATGATATAAGACAAATGGTAATAAAACACAATTTATGCTCACTGCAGTTTATTTTTGTAATTTATGAATTTTACATATAGGTACAGCTATATGAATCTCACAAAAAAAAATATATATAAGTTTAGAAATTTACAAGAAAAAAAAAGACAATTTACTTTTATTGACCTATTTATTTTAAATTCCCCTCCCCTCATTACTGTCAGCATAAAAGAAATTATAAGTATAAAAAATATCATGTTTATTGTAAAATTAAAGTTTTCGTTAGCAAAGATCTTTATAAAATATCATCATATATTTGTATAATATGCATTGTGAAAACTAACACAAATTTACACTGCATTTAATAACATTACTGTGATCATAACTTCCCTGAACTGAGAAAACTAAACATAAAAACAAAAACTCACCAACTCAATCAGACCAGTGCTTGTGGTCACCAGCTGTGTTTTGTTTACAAAATGGGCTCCTGTTTCTTACTGTGGCTGCAAAATGGAAACACTTATTCTGGATATCTCATAGCTTGAATTAAAATTCTCTCTCTCGCTCACTCTCTCTTTGCCTACGCCTTTCAAAACACAATCACTGAATTCGCAGAATATGTATCGTAAATTCATCCATGCCAGTTATTATTTTATCTTTCCTCTCTCTCCTTCTCAGTCTCTCATGACATGCCACACGGAACCCCATCAAGTTCTCGCGGGACCCTAGGGTTCCGCGGAACACAGTTTGAAAACCCCTACTCTAGCGGATACTTAAAATATTGAGTTGAATTAAAAGTAATACTCTAGTCCAGGAGTTCCCAACTTTCTTATGTAGATGCACCACTTTTTGCCACCATGCTTTTCCAGCATAAAGGAAGGAAAATGTTATCACCTAATCAAAACTATTGGGACGAGACTGCGATGTTCAATCCTAAATTTTCAACCTTATCTAAACAATTGTCTTTATTCTAGTGAAACTCATCGAGATTTGTAATTAATAAAAAAATTTATTTTGGCCTCGCACGTTATCGTTAAATAATTTGAAATGTACCTGGACTGCAAACTGGATTGCATGCAAACTCGTAGTCAGAAAGTTGCGGGTTATTCATCTGGAGCTAATATTATTTTTAAAAAAATTATCCAAGTAATTATCAGTTAACAAGTTGCGTATTTATAATCCTCTTGCGTACCGCCTACTTACTGTACAAGAGCTCCGCGTACCACAGAATGGAGATCGCTGCTCTAGTCTTATTAAAAGTTTGAATATCGACTTTATATTGTATCATCATTTCTAATTTGTAATAATAGAAATTAAAATAACTGTTATTGGTATTTAAACATATTGTGTTACCATTTTTCTTTTCTATTTTTCTATTATCATATCGTATTGTTTACCACTTCCTTTTCTATTATTTCGAAGATTATTTCAATTTTCATTTGTAATGACAGAATGAAAGAAATGCAACTTTATTATATTTTCTGCTAATTCCATTTATATTTCTTATTTTCCTTTGTAAAAATGGAATGAATCTCAAAGATTTTTACCTGAAAAGCTGTCATGCTTCCCAACGGCATATTCAGATAAGAATACTGTAATTAAACTACTTGTTACTAAAAGTACAAAATTAAATATATGTACAAGGGTAATTCAATAAGTATCCGCACTTTTTATTTTCACATCTGATAGATTAATAAACATCACTTCTCAACATAGTCTCCCTGTTTCTCAATACACTTAATCCAGCGATTTTCAAGCTTCCTAATGCCATCACAAAAGAATGTTTTGAACATTATCTAGAGCGTGGAACTACAGTAACAAGTGCATCGTATTCTGACATGCTTCGGAATGAGTTAAGCAAGCAATTCGCACAAAACGGAGAGGGAGATTGTCGGAAGGTGTTATTCTGTTACACGACAATGCGCGTCCTCATACCGCTGCACAGACTAGAAAATGCCTTCAAGAACTTAAATTTGAAGTTCTCGACCATCCAGCCTACAGTCCAGACCTGGCACCTTCGGATTTTTTGCCTGTTTGGACCACTAAAAGACGCTTTGAGAGGTCAGTGATTCCAAGGCGATGATGACCTGAAGGACGCGGTGCATGACTGGCTACGCACACAGCCAAAAAACATTCTTTTGTGATGGCATTAGGAAGCTTGTAGATCGCTGGACTAAGTGTATTGAGAAACAGGGGGACTATGTTGAGAAGTGATGTGTTTATAATCTATCAGATGTGAAAATAAAAAGTGCGGATACTTATTGAATTACCCTCGTATATCTTATGTATGTGTTCTTTCTGAATAATCCTCCTCCTCCTCCTCCTCATTATTATTATTATTATTATTATTATTATTATTATTATATACCACTTTTAATGACTTTCACGGAAAGTCATTAAATTACAAGTTTTAATACCTAATACTGAAACGTACAATCTAAATTTTAGGTCACATTCATAATTTATTAAATCTGGCCTTCTAATACAGCATATTAATTATAAATTAATTATAAATTTATAGAATTCGTCGAATAAAAACAGCAAATTAAATTTCTTAACAGGCTTTTGAGTGGCAAGCAAAGCCAAAATACTTGAAATTAAATTTTTATAATGAAATCAATCCAGAAGTGGATTATAATGAGAATCGGATATCGAAATATGATTTCAGATGTCTCACACACACACACACAATATATATATATATATATATGGAACTGTTCAAAAATTATGTAACGCGGGTGGGTGGGTATATGTCCAAACGTTACGGAGTGTTACAGGTGGGTGGTGTTTCCAGTGGCGTTCCGTAACACTTATTAACCAATGACTTTTATGAACCCTCTGTGCCTGCGGCCAATGGATAAACGTTTTTTTAATTCTGTTTAAAGTGCTGACAACCCAAAGGGTGATAAAAGCACAATAATACACTTATTTTAATTTAGAAAATTTACTGATAATTCTACAAGTTATTACAATACAAGTTGTTATAAAATGTGTTCCAAATATTGAATCAATGTAAATTTTTACTAGAGAAAAAGCTAATAAAAACAGGTAGGGGCCATTCAAAAACCACGTGGTCCTTAAAAGGGGGAGGGGGTTCCTTATTTGACCACCAAGGGGGGGCTTATCATATCAATTATATATATATATACATATATATATATATAGGGTAGACTCACTAGACTGGCGTAAAACGCCCATGCGGAGTGATAAGCCTATGCATATTTATTTCAAATGTAAATGACTACGCATGCCTATGTAGGTTTCATCTTGTCTGCAAGGAAGTAAATTTTCAACTGACAGTATTTGCTAGGCTGTGAATAGAGGAAGGTATGTAATTTTTGAGTTTTCTTATTTTTCACTTAAATACTGTAATTTTGTTATAATATAATAGTTGTAAGATTAATTACGTTAATAATGTTATACAGATTCAAATGATGTATATTATTTTCTTTTATTTAAAGTATTTAAATAATATATAGTCTTCATTGTTTTGCTCTCATTTGCATTTCTGTAAAAGATCCAATTATAAACATTGGTGCATTTGGGTAAAAAGCCTACCTAGTCATTGGGGGTAAAAAGCCCTATCTAGTTTATTAGTAGTATTTTGTTGTTACTGTTGCTGTTGCCCCATTATATTTTCAGCTCGGAAAAATAGGCTACCTAACCAATCCTAACCCCTAAAGAGGTTATAAAATTATTGTACATAAAATCCTAACCTCTAAAGAGGGTTAGAATATTATGCACAATAATATTCTATATTATTATTGATATTATAATGTATTATTATTGTATATTACATTATATTTTTACCACAATATTATAACGCCTATAATCTCGGAGGACCAAAGAGTACAGCCTTGGGAAAAAATATAAATACGCTACACTGTATGCTCCAACTAATATGTATGCATCCAATATGTTAGTATGTATACCTAATACTGAAACGTACAGTCTAAATTTTAGGTCATATTCATAATTTATTAAATCTGGCCTTCGTTTTCTTTTTCTTTTTTCCCTTCTACTCCAGTTGGAGAGTGTTTCTTACTTCCGGGGTTAAACCTTAACCCCAAGAAATTTTTAGGTACAGCCTAGTACTAGGCGTAAGATAGAGGTGCTGTATCGTAGTATCTCCCCTACAATTTCTCCAGATGTTATACTTATGGGCAGTTGGTCAAGGAACTCCACTGTAGATTTCTTTACTGCCCCTGTCGCTCCCACCACTATTGAGATGATCTCAGGTTCTACATTCCACATTCTCCTTATTTCATGTTTGAGTCTCTGGTATTTTAAGACCTTTTCCCTTTCGTAGTTAGCCACATTCCAGTCCACTGGGACTCCTACTTCCCTACTTCCACCAAGAGACATTTGTTACCCTCTTTTTCTCTCACTACAATATCTGGCGTGCATCCTGATACTCTGATGTCAGTTGGTATCTCATGATCATATAAGAGCAGCACTTTATCATTGTCTTCTATCCCTTGTGGAATATGTTCCCAATGCTTTTCTGTTTCTAGCCCTATTTCATATTTCTTATACAGCTTGAAGTGGATTAGCTTACATACTGCATTGTGTCTGTCTGTGTAGTTTCCTGTGTAGGAATATTTCGCATCCAGATAGTATGTGACTCACAGTCTCTGGGTTCTTTGAGCACAGTCTGCACATTCCAGTTTCATTTTTACCCTCGATATTTCTTTTGAACCAGTTTGTCCGTAGCGCCTGGTCTTGTGCTGCCACCACCAGCCGTTCATCTTCTGGTCTCAGTGACCCTCTCACCAGGAACTCCACGGTTTTATCCCTCTCTATGTATGCTCTGTTTAGCACCTCCTCTTTGTATACTTTGCTGAATTTGTGCTCTTCCCAGTTCTTCTCCTTTTCATCTGATCTTTTCCTGTTATACCTTCTTTTTATGGTGCTTATTTTTTCCAGGAGAGGTTTATTTGCAATGTCTTCAAGCTGTTCAGGTCATATGCCGGCTTCCACTAGATAATCATTTGCCTTCTTTGAAAGTGAAGTTGTTCGAGGTTTTTCACGTTCATGGTCTCTTACAAATCTGACTAGCCTTCCTTCTCCTTCCTTTATGTACTGTGCTAATCCTATTGTTGTGGCTTTGTGCTCTTGGTCTATTAGCGCAAACCCTGATCCACCGACCCTCCTTGGCAGGTATAGCCTTGGTGTGCATTGGTTCTTATATATGATCATATGCGCATGGAGCATTTTTCTGGTGACTGTATCCAATTGATTATGCCACAACTGTATGACAGTATGGGTACCGCCAGTGAGTTTATGAATAGGATCTTACTTTTACTGTTTAGGTGGGATTTTAGGATTGGTTTTATTCTTTTTAAATATTCTTTTCGCAGTCTTTCTTTCATGATGCCATTTCCTATCTTTTCCGATTCTTCCATTCCCATATTTATATGTAGCCGCTTGCTCTAGTTCTTCCATCACGATATTGTCCACCCTGATGTTTTCTGATTCACACCTTTTACCTTTCTTTAATGTGACAGTGGCACATTTCTCAAGACCAAACTCCATCTGGATAAGATCTCGTCTGACTCGCTCTCACAAGCTCTCTCTCTAGCAGACTGTCCTCGACTCCACTCGATCTGATCTCACTGCTCGACTCCTTCGACTCCACTCGATCTGATCTCACTACTCGATGCTTCAAGACTCGACTGCCTCCCCTCGTTTCTTGTGCGCTCTCTTTCCCCTTCCAGACTCGTGATTTTTTTTTTTTTTTTTTCATCTCGCGTTGGGGAAGATATTGGGAGATATATTTTTAATTCTCTTTTCCATTTGATCCTAAAACTTAGAAAAGCAATTTAAATACATCATACTACGAATTTTACAAGTTCCTAACTGGTATATCTACCATTTCTATGATTAAACCAACCTAATATTTTAATACGGACATTAAAAAGATAAAATTACTGCAATGTATGTTAATTTTCATTATTGTTTTTTGGCGCCTGTGTTCATAAATGCACGACTGGATGAAAATTTGGGTATTATATCGCCTGGTCAGTTTCCTCACACCTAATTCGTGGAAAAACTCACATGGTTTGATAGGCAATAAATGCATGCACAATTTCGTTCTGACCTTTCAAGTAATGAACTTGCGGACTGTTTTTGTTAAAAAATCGAACCAGTGCGACGATATGTTAAATCAAGGGTTTTTAAACTGGGGTACGTATTAAGGTTTCCTGGGGGTACGGGAAGGAATGGACAAAATTTACGCTATATATTTTTTTCGACATAATTCAAGTGAATCTTCTAAAAAAATTTGAAAACGTTTATTCCACTCATTGCCAGAAACTACTAGAATTTTTATTTAACGATATATAAGCCTCGCTGAATATTTCTGCGTCATAAACGTTATCAAAGCAGTAGTGTGAAGTGATTTTTTTTAAGTAAATTGACTAAGGAATTTGGCGAGTCATATATTAATGTTTTTTTTCAATTTCATATTATACTAAAATTAGATTGGCCAAATTTCAATTTTTATTATAAACGTCACAAATGTAGAACCGATAAAAAAAAAATTGCATCTAGTTTGTGTTAAAAATTGTTATAAAATGTATGTTACCTAAAAATGTAACTACTGCATGTAATTTTAATTTTGTATACTATATATATATATATATATATATATATTATATTATATATGATACACAGACCATGCATGGAACAAGGAACTCTTCTGGGAAAGTTAAATCCACTATAGTCCGAATAAGTAATGGTAAATGACAAACACTATAGTTTTTTCTTTTTCATGATGTTAACCTGACGTGGGCAACGGGTCACTCGCAAACGGACATGTTATGTGCCTTGAAAAGTGGACGCTCAATTCTGCCAGTTGAGGTTTAAGTTTTGGTTTTTGGCTAAAAATATAATAATTACCCCCTTTTTCTCTGATGTATTCAATCTGACGTGAACGCAACGAGTCTTTTGCTTATATTGAGGTTCTAAATATAGTGGGGCTAGGCTGCTTTAAACCTAGATTCTGTCCCAAAGCTGGATCCTATCTGCTTTGCAGATAGCTGGTGGGGTAAGCTATATTTTTGGGACCTCTTTGCGAGTGACTCGTTGCCCACGTCTGGCTAACATCATGAAAAAGAAAAAACTATAGTGTTTGTCATTTACCATTACTTATTCGGACTATAGTGGATTTAATTTTCCCAGAAGAGTTCCTTGTTCCATGCACGGTCTGTGTGTATCATAAAAAACCTTAGAGAACCATTCTGAGTTTATTCCATATATATATATATATATATATATATATACCGTATTTCCCGGCGTATAACGCGCACTTCCCCCCCCCCCCCAAAATACTCAAAAAATCATGTACATGTTAAATTACTCGTTAAAATTGTACATGTGAAGTGAGGTAGGAGGTATATTTTTTCCTAAATTTTTATTTTCCTAAATTTTCTCTTCAAAATTAGGGTGCGAGGTTAGTAGTATAGCGCAAAAGGGGAGAGTGCAAGAATGTTGCAAGTTATTATGTAATGTTGCAAATGGGGTGGGGTTGTTGCAAATGGGGGGTGGGGTTGCCAAAAAAAAATTGAAAAAAAGAAGAAAAAAATACCCCAAAGGGCCCTTTGTTGCCAACCTAGGTTGCAAGGGGCATGCAACTTGGAGGCGGAGTTCTCCAGCTATTCCCCCCAAAGGGCCAGAGAGAAAGGAGGAGAGAAAGGAGGAGAGGTGTTCACCTGGCAGGAGCCAAGTGCATATTAAGACTTCAGCCGAGTAGGCGTTGTTTTATAGGCTCCTAATCAGCCAGTTGGCTGAATCAGCCAGTTGACTGAGCCAAGGGGGAGGGGGACACATGAAGGAGAGAGAGAGAGACACCTGAAGGAGAGAGAGAGAGACACCTGAAGGAGAGAGAGAGAGACACCTGAAGGAGAGAGAGGAGTTCTCCAAGTTATTTTCGTTTTCCTAACCTAAGAGGCCTCTAAGGGGTTTTACCAAAGGGCCTGAAAGAGAAGGACCAGAGGTCCTTGCTTGGCTGGGAGCCGAGCTTGAATGATTCTTTCATCAGCTTCTCGGTCTTTTATAAACCTCTATTCTGGCTGAGTTGCCAGATAGCGCAATGTATTCAGTTGCCAGATAGCGCCATGTGTTCCAGAAAACCATATATTAATCATCCATTGTGTAACACAATATATATGACGGTAGTTAATCCAATTAAATTCTGTTTATTAAATAAATAATTTTTACACACTCAATCTTTATTATTATTAAACCTGGAATTGCATACCTTTCCAGTTTTTTTTTTGCAATGATCAGATTGCTCTTGCTAGATATATATTATTATGCTTATATATATATACATTCTTTTAAACATCTTATGTTAGGTATATGTAATATATATATATTATATATTATTTATTTTTCATGTTAACATTTAATTTTATTTTAGTGTTTAACGATTAGAAACAAATTTAACATTAACTTGAACTTCATTAAACTTGAAGTTAAACTTTTCGAAACAATAACGTAGTTAACCACACATAATTCAACATAGAAAACTTAATAATAGAAAATAATTAATTTTATGGTTAACTAGTTTATTTCGACATAAGTTTACTATAATTATATATATACACTCTGTTAAACAGCTTATGATATTATATATATAATATCTGAACTCTTTCAGCTAAAGAAGCCTTATGTATAGAATTGGTTGTGTAATAGCTGATATTAAACTCTATCAACATGTTCTGAAAAGCACGGCCTATAAATTCCTTCCCCATATCCGTACAAAAATAGCTATATATATATATATATAGTGTTTCACTATAGATGTATAGATGTATATAGGGTTTTACAATAGATGTATATAGTGTTTAACGATTAGAATCAAATATAACATTAAATTGAACTTCATTAAACTTAGTTAAACTTTTCGAATGTTCTGAAAAGCACGGCCTATAAATTCCTTCCCCATATCCGTACAAAAAGCTATATTATATATATATATATATATATATATATATTATATATATATAGTTTCACTATAGATGTATAGATGTATATAGGGTTTTACAATAGATGTATATAGTGTTTAACGATTAGAATCAAATATAACATTAACTTGAACTTCATTAAACTTAGTTAAACTTTTCGAAACAAATAACGTAGTTAGCCACACATAATTCAACCACTTTTAAAAGTTTAACTCCCTACCGGTTTGATTAAAAGTAAAGGCAACTTTCAATATATTTTAGTAATATAACAGAATTAACAAAGTTACCCAATAAATAATTCGTTAGACAGAAAATGAATTTTTATAAGGGGTACCCAACTAATTATGAATGTATCACCAAACAAAATTATATCTATCGGGCAAATAACTTTTAATTCAATCACTGATTGCCCCTCTAAAACCATAACAATACAATTTATTAAGTAGAATATTATGATCTATTACATCAAACACCTTGCTCAAATCCATAAATATTGACATCATTATTTCTTTGTTCTCCTTAGCTATATTTACATTTTTCATTAGGAAGATTTCCCATGTGTGTCTATTTTGTTTTGGTAAGCCATTCATACGTATCAAAAACAAAAAATATTACGCGCTTTTCACCTTAAAGCATCGATGACGGGGGCGAGCCTACATTTGTCAAATTACCTCCGAAGCCTAGCCTATTTAACCAAAATAATGCTTAACTATTGTATACATAATATAAAATAAAGTTTATTTATAGAGTTGAAAGGGTTTTAGGATTTTGGGGACTTATTTCTGGAAAAATAAAATAAACAAAATATGGCTGAATGTGAAGCAATTGATGCAAAGATTAAATCATTACAAAGGAAGAGATCAGCAAGGAAGGGAGTCATTACCAGGCTTTTAACTACCTTTAATAGCAAAGAAAATCCAAATAAAAGGTATTATGATACTATTTTCGGTGGTTTAAAAGAATTAAACAGGAAATAATAATGCTTAACAATTCAGTTAATCCAATATATATATATATATATATATATATATATATATATATATATATATATATAATAAATTTATGAAACTGAAAACTTTTAGTATTTCTTATATAATTTAAATTGACTTTGTGCATATAACTAAACAAATATTAAAAATAAAACCCTTCAATGTACAGTACAGCACTGAATAGAAGCTATTTATAAAAGAAAATGGGCTTTTGGTACAACTTGCATAATTATGATAGAGTCCTAGTCCAAACGTATTTGTCACACAGTTTACAAATTAGTTGACAAATTTATGAAAAAAGTGTGTGGAAACCATTCATGTGCAAAAGTCTTAGTTTGATAAAATATGGTAAATGTGGTACACAGTAGCTCTTTAGTTAATTTCAAGAAAAATTTAGACACTTTCATGAGTGAAAGAGATAGTTTGTAGATTGTATATCGTGTATATCCTTAGTTTCAGTTTTGTAGGCTCTTTTGGTGGATGTAAATAGTTGTATATTAATTAGCTAGTTTGAGATTGACATTTTACAAAATTTTATTATTAAAATGTAGCTGATGACTTGGATTACCTCAATAGGCCCAAGTGCCTTCATGTTTTCCAAATGAAATGTAATGTAACGTAATAACTTAGCTAAGAATACGGTATACACTATTCACATTCAACAAACTATCTCTTTCATTCATGGAAGTGTCTAAATTTTTCTTTAAATTAACTAAGCCGTACCATTTTAAATTTTTACATTCAGGTAGCTATTATTATTATTATAGATTTTGGGCATGTGTGTGTTTTTTCACACATTAGGATCATCATTCTTTACAATTTTCTAGTTCACGTAATCATTGTATGAAAATTATAAGTATATTTATTACTTTTGACATGTTCCACATACTCACTAGTTTGAGACTTAAGGTTTTATCCAAAAATCCAGCATGGTTAAGCAAACTTAAATAAAATTTTTAGCCAACATTTCATTCGAAGGTGATATTGCTAGATACTTAAATTGTCATTCATAGGCTCTTGAAAAAATGTAATGAATTTAAAATTAATTACTTTACATGTCACAAATACAAATTTAAGGTATGTCTATAGTGAACTAATCAGATGTTATGTAGACAATAAATAATTGTAGGTCTTGAATTTATGATAATTGTTGTAGGACTCATAATCTAATTGCTGACAATTAGAAAAAAGAAAGAATTCAATAGTTTAACCATAAACTAAATAAAATAAACATTTAATTTGGTTTTGTACATATAGCTATTTAGTTTATAGATATAGACTAAATTTATTTCGCATTAGCTATTTGATAAAACATTTATACATAAATACGAGGTAAGATTGAATCCACATCAACACAAAATTTTAGTCGCCAAAATAACAGTCTGAGCATTGTGTAGAAGCTTCAAATTTGTTATGCCAATACAACTTCTGGTGGGCTTTTCAATTTTGCAAGCTAAAAGGCTGTGGAACAAATAGCTTCTGAGTTACAAGGGCTTAAATATGGCACCATTTTGAAGCTTGCATCAATTCCTCCCACTTTTATGACTCTACCATTTTCAAAAGTTTTAGTTCACAGCCGTTTTAATACTCCTAATATTCTCTATGGGTTGTAAATTTATGAGTGAAATAAAAAAATAACCAAAAAAGGATTTATTTTTATTTTTAAAAATTTACAAAAGTTGATATTTTCACAAAATTTGCAAAATTAACATCAACTTTGAGGCTTAATATAAAGGTGTCCAAAATTAGTCAGGAAGTTGGTACTTCTAGTAAAGAAAGATACATATGTATACAAAAACATATTAAGGAATAGATCTTAACTCAACTCCTTCATATAGTTTTGCTATTCAAAGAAAAGTACTTTGTGAAAATTCTGAATTTTTTCAAAATTTTGAAATGTTTAAATTTCTTTTTACAACATTGATTTGTAATTTTACTTCCATTTTATTACTTGGTAAGTTAATTCACAAATGTTAAATTAGCTGAAACCAGAAACTGCATGATTAATAACTGCAAAACATGTCCTGGTTTAAATGAATTACGGGGTTGGCTTCTTACCATTTTTTGAAAACAATGATTATGACATGGATGATGAGGTATCCTTTAAGCAGTGGCTTCATACAGACTATACCCAACTGGTCACAATGACAAAAAGTGTTTCGAATGTAGTAGAAGACATATGTGAAAGTGTAAAAAAGTTGAAAGTACACCATTTCATAGCAAAACCCCAATCAAAATATTTGTCCAACTGTAAAGAAAAATCCCAATGATTCTACAGCATTAGTGCTTGTTGACTTCTCTGAAAACTATAGTTTTATAATTCAGGATGCTGTACAAGGGCATCACTGGGACAATACCCAGGCTACCTTGCATCCGGTAGTCTGCTATCAAAAAGTTGATGGTGAACTAAAAGTTACAAATTTTTGTGTAATATCAGATTCACTTACACACAACACAACTGCAGTTCATTCTTTTTATGTGAAGCCTTGAAATTACTTAAAAGTCAGAATCCTAAACTAAACCATATTTGTTACTTTAGCGATGGCGTAGCAAGTCAATATAAAAAGTATAAAAACATCATTAATTCAGTGTTACATGAAAAAGATTTCCAACTAACATGTGGATGGAACTTTTTTGTCACCTCTCACGGAAAGAGCCCCTGTGATGGTGTTGGTGGCACTGTCAAAAGGTTAGTTGCCCGGGCAAGTCTACAAGCAACAAGTAAAGGTCACATCACCAATCCAAAAGATGTTCGATTGGTGCAAATCTAATATTAATGGTATACAATTTCTGTACATTGATTCAGCTAAAATTGAGGAAAATGCTAATTTATTTGAGTTAGAAAAAAAGGTATTCCTTAATTAAGACAATCCCAGGAACCCGTTCATATCACTGCTTTAGACCTTTCATCAACACATTAAACTGTACAAAATTTCTAGTGATGAAAATTTCTTTAACGTACAACTTTCCTTCCTCAATGCTACACAAGAAAATGTGGCTTACCAATATAAACCTGGTACATATGTGGCCTGTTTCTATGAAGGTGACTGGTTTGTTTGGAAACATAGCTGAAGTTTGTGATACTGAGAAGGGATCTATTAGTAAATTTCATGAAAAAGAATCCTTTTAAACGGCCTGACAAGAGGGACGTTTGCTGGATTCCATTCCAACATTTTTTGTGATCAATTGAACCACCTACAGTTGCTGAGAAAATGGGAGACAGTACAGTTATCAAATGATTTTTATCTAAAAATTGAGGAGTATTTTAAAAAAAAAAGCCTAGGTAAATACAGACCTGTATCAAGCTGAATAATAAATTGTCAATTTATGGGCTTGAGGCCATGGAGTGTTGAAGACAATCAGACTTAATGCTGAGTACAATAATAAATTCCTGAGTCAGTTGCCTAAGCATGTGAATTATTGGCTATAAGTTTCATATTCTTTTTTAATATGTGTTTTGTTTTATGTAAATTCGTATGTAAACTTATATCAGCCATTGAGGAGGTTAAAGATCACCCTTTTTAAAAAAGACAACTGCCATTATCTTACCCACACAGGAGTCTATAGAAAGGATGCACCTACACAAAACTTAGGGTTGTGTATAACTGTAGTCTTAAGATGGCAAAAAGCATAGCTTGAATGACTGGTCTCATAGAGGGGCCTAATCTTATTTCAGACCTTGTAAAACTCCTTCTAAGATTTAGATTAGATGACTATGCAGTTCAAAGTGATATAAGCATAGCTTTTTTGAGAATTCATCTGAAAAATGACTATGACAAAGATCACTAATTTCTTGTGGTTTAATGATGCCATATGACTTAAATAAATGGGTTTAAACATTTAAACTTAATGTGGTTTTGTTTGGAGCAAATGCAAGTCCTATTAATGAATCTGAGACAGTAAGATGTTACCCTTACAAGTTTTCCAAGTCAGAATAATTGTTATAATCTAATTGTGGCTCAACTTTATTTGTGGTTATCATGTTAAATTTTACATTAATTTGTTCTGCTGGGCCACATTGTTTCATCCTGAATGAATTCAGGTCCATGAAACCATTTTTGTTGGATTTTAGTATTTACAGGATAATCCTCTTGTAAGAAAGTCTGCAGGATTTTGTTTGTTGGAATGTATCTGAAGGTTATGTCCAAATTTTGAAGATCATCTTCTATGTAGATAACCTTGTAGATCAACCAAGAACAGAGTCAGAATTAAATGAAGTTTACATAAAAGCAGATAAAAAATGAAAGAAGGTAATTTTGAATTAAGAGAGTGGATCACAATAATGAGAGACCTAAATCAAAAAAATAAAATCAGAAGACAAAGGATTAACAGAACCAACAAACAGGGTGAAAACATTAGGTATGATCTGGGATCAGGTAATGGTGCGGGTGCTTGAGGTGGTCGGGTACAATCTCCTCAGTTGCCCTTGTGGCGGGGAAAATATTGTGTGGAGGGTAATTATGTGCTGCTTCTAAGTAAACAAGCGGGCTTTATGTAACACAGTGGCAACTAATAATGATTTATGAGAGATGCACCAGCTCTTCTGGAACGTCTGGATGCAATTTTTACCGAGCGATATATTTAGCAACTTGAGTGCTTCAAACCCGTTTGGAACATCAGATATCATGGTTCACCACCTAGGAATTGGTCAAGGCACAGAGAGCTAACTAACACGACTCTATCCTCTATTTCCAATCTTGTAATGAGTTAAAGTGAAAGTTTCGCCTGCCTTTATACAATGTCATTTTGACGTCATTATCAAGCTCCACGCATGGAATTTCCAGGTAGTAACATGAATCACGTTGCTGTTCTTTCACCTGTACACACACATACACACACACGCCGCGCACACACACACAGGAGAAAGTGAAACATGATTTATTTAATAAAAGAAATATTCAAGCTATATATATTTATCACACGTTTGTAAATATATACATCTTGAATATAATCTTTGATGTGCCTATTGTTAACTTACACGTGTATGATAAATATATATAGCTTGAATATTTCTTTTATTAAATAAATCATGTTTCACTTTCTCCTGTGTGTGTGTGTGTGTGTGTGTGTGTGTGTGTGTGTGTGTGTGTGTGTGTGTGTGTACAGGTGAAAGAACAGCAACGTGATTCATGTTACTACCTGGAAATTCCATGCGTGGAGCTTGATAACGATGTCAGAACGACATTGTATAAAGGCAGGCGAAACTTTCACTTTAACTCATTACAAGATTGGAAATAGAGGATAGAGTCGTGTTAGTTAGCTCTCTGGCCTTGACCAATTCCTAGTGGTGAACATGATATCTGATGTTCCAAACGGGTTTGAAGCACACAAGTTGATAAATATATCGCTCGGTAAAATTGCATCCAGACGTTCCAGAAGAGCTGGTGCATCTTTGCATAAATCATTATTAGTTGCCACTGTGTTACATAAAGCCCGTTTTGTTTACTTAGAAGCAGCACATAATTACCTCCACACAATATTTTCCCCGCCACAAGGGCAACCTGAGGAGATTGTACCCGACCCACCTCAAGCACCCGCACCATTACCTGATCCCAGATCATACCTAATGTTTTCACCCTGTTTGTTGGTTCTGTTAATCCTTTGTCTTCTGATTTTATTTTTTGATTTAGTCTCTCATTATTTGTGATCCACTCTCTTAATTCAAAATTACCTTCTTTCATTATTTTATCTGCTTTTATGTAAACTTCATTTAATTCTGACTCTGTTTTGGTTGATCCTACAAGGTTATCTACATAGAAGTGATCTTCAAAAATTTGGACATAACCTTCAGATACATTCCAACAAAACAAAATCCTGCAGACTTTCTTACAAGAGGATTATCCTGTAAATTACTAAAATCCAACAAAAATTGGTTTCATGGACCTGAATTCATTCAGGATGAAACAATGTGGCCAGCAGAACAAATTAATGTAAAATTTAACATGATAACCACAAATAAAGTTGAGCCACTATTAGATTATAACAATTATTCTGACTTTGGCAAACTTGTAAGGGTAACATCTTACTGTCTCAGATTCATTAATAGGACTTGCATTTGCTCCAAACAAAACCACATTAAGTTTAAATGTTTTAAACCCTTTATTTAAGTCATATGGATCATTAAACCACAAGAATCTTAGTTGATCTTTGTCATAGTCATTTTTTCAGATGAATTCTCAAAAAAGCTATGCTTATATCACTTTGAACTGCATAGTCATCTAATCTAAATCTTAGAAGGAGTTTTACAAGGTCTGAAATAAGATTAGGCCCCTCTATGAGACAGTCATTCAAGCTATGCTTTTTGCCATCTTTAAGACTACAGTTATACACAACCCTAAGTTTTGTTGTGGGTGCATCCTTTCTATAGACTCCTGTGTGGGTAAGATAATGGCAGTTGTCTTTTTTAAAAAGGGTGATCTTTAACCTCCTCAATGGCTGTATATAAGTTTACATACGAATTTACATAAAACAACACATATTAAAAAAGAATATGAACTTATAGCCAATAATTCACATGCTTAGGCACTGACTCAGGAATTTATTATTGTACTCAGGCATTAAGTCTGATTGTCTTCAACACTCCATGGCCTCACAGCCATAAATTGACAATTTATTATTCAGCTTGATACAGGTCTGTATTTACTTAGGCTTTTTTTAAAATACTCCTCAATTTTAGATAAACAATCATTTGATAACTTGTACTGTCTCCCCATTTTCTCAGCAACTGTAGGTGGTTCAATTGATCACAAAACATGTTGGAATGGAATCCAGCAAACGTCCTCTTGTTCAGGCCGTTTAAAAGGATTCTTTTTCATGAAATTTACTAATAGATCCTTCTCAGTATCACACACTTCAACTATGTTTCCAACAAACCAGTCACCTTCATAGAAACAGGCCACATATGTACCAGGTTTATATTGGTAAGCCACATTTTCTTGTGTAGCATTGAGGAAGGAAAGTTGTACGTTAAAGAAATTTTCATCACTAGAAATTTTGTACAGTTTAATGTCTGTTGATGAAGGTCTAAAGCAGTGATATGAACGGGTTCCTGGGATTGTCTTAATTAAGGAATACCTTTTTTTCTAACTCAAATAAATTAGCATTTTCCTCAATTTTAGCTGAATCAATGTACAGAAATTGTATACCATTAATATTAGATTTGCACCAATCGAACATCTCTTTTGGATTGGTGATGTGACCTTTACTTGTTGCTTGTAGACTTGCCCGGGCAACTAACCTTTTGACAGTGCCACCAACACCATCACAGGGGCTCTTTCCGTGAGAGGTGACAAAAAAGTTCCATCCACATGTTAGTTGGAAATCTTTTTCATGTAACACTGAATTAATGATGTTTTTATACTTTTTATATTGACTTGCTACGCCATCGCTAAAGTAACAAATATGGTTTAGTTTAGGATTCTGACTTTTAAGTAATTTCAAGGCTTCACATAAAAAGAATGAACTGCAGTTGTGTTGTGTGTAAGTGAATCTGATATTACACAAAAATTTGTAACTTTTAGTTCACCGTCAACTTTTTGATAGCAGACTACCGGATGCAAGGTAGCCTGGGTATTGTCCCAGTGATGCCCTTGTACAGCATCCTGAATTATAAAACTATAGTTTTCAGAGAAGTCAACAAGCACTAATGCTGTAGAATCATTGGGATTTTTCTTTACAGTTGGACAAATATTTTGATTGGGGTTTTGCTATGAAATGGTGTACTTTCAACTTTTTTACACTTTCACATATGTCTTCTACTACATTCGAAACACTTTTTGTCATTGTGACCAGTTGGGTATAGTCTGTATGAAGCCACTGCTTAAAGGATACCTCATCATCCATGTCATAATCATTGTTTTCAAAAAATGGTAAGAAGCCAACCCCGTAATTCATTTAAACCAGGACATGTTTTGCAGTTATTAATCATGCAGTTTCTGGTTTCAGCTAATTTAACATTTGTGAATTAACTTACCAAGTAATAAAATGGAAGTGAAATTACAAATCAATGTTGTAAAAAGAAATTTAAACATTTCAAAATTTTGAAAAAATTCAGAATTTTCACAAAGTACTTTTCTTTGAATAGCAAAACTATATGAAGGAGTTGAGTTAAGATCTATTCCTTAATATATGTTTTTGTATACATATGTATCTTTCTTTACTAGAAGTACCAACTTCCTGACTAATTTTGGACACCTTTATATTAAGCCTCAAAGTTGATGTTAATTTTGCAAATTTTGTGAAAATATCAACTTTTGTAAATTTTTAAAAATAAAAATAAATCCTTTTTTGGTTATTTTTTTATTTCACTCATAAATTTACAACCCATAGAGAATATTAGGAGTATTAAAACGGCTGTGAACTAAAACTTTTGAAAATGGTAGTCATAAAAGTGGGAGGAATTGATGCAAGCTTCAAAATGGTGCCATATTTAAGCCCTTGTAACTCAGAAGCTATTTGTTCCACAGCCTTTTAGCTTGCAAAATTGAAAAGCCCACCAGAAGTTGTATTGGCATAACAAATTTGAAGCTTCTACACAATGCTCACTGTTATTTTGGCGACTAAAATTTTGTGTTGATGTGGATTCAATCTTACCTCGTATTTATGTATAAATGTTTTATCAAATAGCTAATGCGAAATAAATTTAGTCTATATCTATAAACTAAATAGCTATATGTACAAAACCAAATTAAATGTTTATTTTATTTAGTTTATGGTTAAACTATTGAATTCTTTCTTTTTTCTAATTGTCAGCAATTAGATTATGAGTCCTACAACAATTATCGTAAATTCAAGACCTACAATTATTTATTGTCTACATAACATCTGATTAGTTCACTATAGACATACCTTAAATTTGTATTTGTGACATGTAAAGTAATTAATTTTAAATTCATTACATTTTTTCAAGAGCCTATGAATGACAATTTAAGTATCTAGCAATATCACCTTCGAATGAAATGTTGGCTAAAAATTTTATTTAAGTTTGCTTAACCATGCTGGATTTTTGGATAAAACCTTGAGTCTCAAACTAGTGAGTATGTGGAACATGTCAAAAGTAATAAATACTTATAATTTTCATACAATGATTACGTGAACTAGAAAATTGTAAAGAATGATGATCCTAATGTGTGAAAAAACACACACATGCCCAAAATCTATAATAATAATAATAGCTTCCTGAATGTAAAAATTTAAAATGGTACGGCTTAGTTAATTTAAAGAAAAATTTAGACACTTCCATGAATGAAAGAGATAGTTTGTTGAATGTGAATAGTGTATACCGTATTCTTAGCTAAGTTATTACGGTACATTACATTTCATTTGGAAAACATGAAGGCACTTGGGCCTATTGAGGTAATCCAAGTCATCAGCTACATTTTAATAATAAAATTTTGTAAAATGTCAATCTCAAACTAGCTAATTAATATACAACTATTTACATCCACCAAAAGAGCCTACAAAACTGAAACTAAGGATATACACGATATACAATCTACAAACTATCTCTCTCACTCATGAAAGTGTCTAAATTTTTCTTGAAATTAACTAAAGAGCTACTGTGTACCACATTTACCATATTTTATCAAACTAAGACTTTTGCACATGAATGGTTTCCACACACTTTTTTCATAAATTTGTCAACTAATTTGTAAACTGTGTGACAAATATGTTTGGACTATGACTCTATCATAATTATGCAAGTTGTACCAAAAGCCCATTTTCTTTTATAAATAGCTTCTATTCAGTGCTGTACTGTACATTGAAGGGTTTTTATTTTTAATATTTGTTTAGTTATATGCACAAAGTCAATTTAAATTATATAAGAAATACTAAAAGTTTTCAGTTTCATAAATTTATTTATATATTTATATATATATATATATATATATATATATATATATATTTGGATTAACTGAATTGTTAAGCATTATTATTTCCTGTTTAATTCTATTTAAACCACCCAAAATAGTATCATAATACCTTTTATTTGGATTTTCTTTGCTATTAAAGGTAGTTAAAAGCCTGGTAATGACTCCCTTCCTTGCTGATCTCTTCCTTTGTAATGATTTAATCTTTGCATCAATTGCTTCACATTCAGCCATATTTTGTTTATTTTATTTTTCCAGAAATAAGTCCCCAAAATCCTAAAACCCTTTCAACTCTATAAATAAACTTTATTTTATATTATGTATACAATAGTTAAGCATTATTTTGGTTAAATAGGCTAGGCTTCGGAGGTAATTTGACAAATGTAGGCTCGCCCCCGTCATCGATGCTTTAAGGTGAAAAGCGCGTAATATTTTTTGTTTTTGATACGTATGAATGGCTTACCAAAACAAAATAGACACACATATGGGAAATCTTCCTAATGAAAAATGTAAATATAGCTAAGGAGAACAAAGAAATAATGATGTCAATATTTATGGATTTGAGCAAGGTGTTTGATGTAATAGATCATAATATTCTACTTAATAAATTGTATTGTTATGGTTTTAGAGGGGCAATCAGTGATTGAATTAAAAGTTATTTGCCCGATAGATATAATTTTGTTTGGTGATACATTCATAATTAGTTGGGTACCCCTTATAAAAATTCATTTTCTGTCTAACGATTTATTGGGTAACTTTGTTAATTCTGTTATATTACTAAAATATATTGAAAGTTGCCTTTACTTTTAATCAAACCGGTAGGGAGTTAAACTTTTAAAAGTGGTTGAATTATGTGTGGCTAACTACGTTATTTGTTTCGAAAAGTTTAACTAAGTTTAATGAAGTTCAAGTTAATGTTATATTTGATTCTAATCGTTAAACACTATATACATCTATTGTAAAACCCTATATACATCTATACATCTATAGTGAAACTATTATATATATATATATATATAATATATATATATATATATATAGCTATTTTTGTACGGATATGGGGAAGGAATTTATAGGCCGTGCTTTTCAGAACATTCGAAAAGTTTAACTAAGTTTAATGAAGTTCAATTTAATGTTATATTTGATTCTAATCGTTAAACACTATATACATCTATTGTAAAACCCTATATACATCTATAGTGAAACACTATATATATATATATAGCTATTTTTGTACGGATATGGGGAAGGAATTTATAGGCCGTGCTTTTCAGAACATGTTGATAGAGTTTAATATCAGCTATTACACAACCAATTCTATACATAAGGCTTCTTTAGCTGAAAGAGTTCAGATATATATATATATATATATATATATATATATATATATATATCATAAGCTGTTTAAAAGACTGTATATATAAATTATAGTAAACTTATGTCGAAATAAACTAGTTAACCATAAAATTAATTATTTTCTATTAAGTTTTTCTATGTTGAATTATGTGTGGTTAACTACGTTATTTGTTTCGAAAAGTTTAACTTCAAGTTTAATGAAGTTCAAGTTAATGTTAAATTTGTTTCTAATCGTTAAACACTAAAATAAAATTAAATGTTATATGAAAAATAAATTATTTATATATATATATATATATATATATATATATATATATATTTACATATACCTAACATAAGATGTTTAAAAGAATGTATATATATATAAGCATAATAATATATATCTAGCAAGAGCAATCCGATCATTGCAAAAAAAAAAACTGGAAAGGTATGCAATTCCAGGTTTAATAATAATAAAGATTGTGTGTAAAAATTATTTATTTAATAAACAGAATTTAATTGGATTAACTACCGTCATATATTGTTACACAATGGATGATTAATATGGTTTTCTGGGACACATGGCGCTATCTGGCAACTGAATACATTGCGCTATCTGGCAACTCAGCCAGAATAGAGGTTTATAAAAGACCGAGAAGCTGATGAAAGAATCATTCAAGCTCGGCTCCCAGCCGAGCAAGGACCTCTGGTCCTTCTCTTTCAGGCCCTTTGGTAAAACCCCTTAGAGGCTTCTTAGGTTAGGAAAACGAAAATAACTTGGGGGAGAACTCCTCTCTCTCCTTCAGGTGTCTCTCTCTCTCTCCTTCAGGTGTCCCCCTCCCCCTTGGCTCAGTCAACTGGCTGATTCATGGCTGATTAGGCCTATAAAACAACGCCTACTCGGCTGAAAGTCTTAATATGCACTTGGCTCCTGCCAGGTGAACACCTCTCCTCCTTTCTCTCCTCCTTTCTCTCTGGCCCTTTGGGGGGAATAGCTTGGGGAGAACTCCGCCTCCAAGTTGCATGCCCCTTGCAACCTAGGTTGGCAACAAAGGGCCCTTTGGGGTATTTTTTTTTTTTTTTTTTTTTTGTAAAAAAAATTGCAACCCCATCCCCTTTGCAACAACCCCCATCCCCTTTGCAACATTACATAATAACTTGCAACATTCTTGCACTCTCCCCTTTTTCGGCTATACTACTCGCGTTATACGCCGGGAAATACGGTGTGTGTGTGTGTGTGTGTGTGTGTGTGTGTGTGTGGTGCATATAGTAATAATGTAATTTTAATTTTCTTACAATTACAGACATTGTGATGGCATCTGCAACTACTGTAAGAAAGGTCGGTATAACGAAAACTACACACAGTATGGGTTCACATCTATTATGAAAAATGGGATCGAGCTGCCTCAGTGTGTTATACGCAACAAGGTGTTCTCATTAGATTCACTAAAGCCAAGTTTACTCAAGAGGCACTTAAGTTGCTGCCATACGGAACTTGTTAATAAGGACGTTCCCTTCTCCAAACGAAAAGAAGCGGGACTGAAGCGAGCACGTTTTGATCGATCCGGGAGCATTAGCCAACAAAACGAGGCAGCATTACGCGCCTCATACATATAGTATCGTTAAGAATAGCAAAGAAAAAAAAACTCACAGCACTGCCGGAAAATTAAAGATATAGTTCATTGCATGATCGGAGACTGCCGAGAATAAGGTAGCATTATTGCCTCTTTCAAACGATACTGTCCAACGGAGAATCTTAGAGATGTCGGAGAACATCAAGCACCAAGTAGTTGCTGAAATATGTGAAGCACCCTTACGCAAATTTTCAATTCAGCTCGATGAATCGACAGACGTGGCCAGCTGTGCCCAACTACTCGTGTTCGCGCGATATATAAATGGCAGAGATTTCAAAGAAGAATTCCTGTTTTGTCATGCTCTCGAATCTACTACTACAGGAGAAGACATTTTCTTAGAGGTCTCTAAATTTTTCAAAACCTAGGGACTGACTTCAGACAATGTGTGTACTTGTACACAGATGGAGCACCTGCGATGCTTGGCAAGCATTCGGGATTTCTAGCAAAAGTGAAGGAAGCGATCCCGATTCAAAGCATCTTCATTGCATGATTCACCAATATGCTCTGGCATCTAAAACACTCCCACCAGAAATAAGATTAGTTCGTGATGATGTCGTTCATATGGTGAATGCTATCAAGTCTAATGCCCTCAATACTCGCCTCTTCCACCTACTTTGCAAGGAGTTTCGTGCAGATGAAGAGGTCATGCTATTTCACACCGAGGTGCGCTGGCTGTCATGGGGAAATGTGGTAGCAAGAGTTGAGTCATTGAAAAACGAACTGACTAAATTCTTCAAACGAGACCGCAAAAGAAGTCTTTAAATTTTGCCAGTGGCTCATGATGTTAGCCTACTTAAATGACATATTCTTACGTCTAAACACGTTGAACAAATCGCTTCAAGGTCAGCACACCACTGTGATTGATTTCATCTTGCAGCATTCCATACGAAACTGAAACTGTGGGAAACAAAAGTGAAGGACATAAACCTTTGTATGTTTGAGCATCTTAGCGATGTGCTTAAGAATGAGGAAAATGATAAAACTTATATGACTCAGCTAGTGTTGACGCATATTTCCTCTCTGCTGCTGGAGTTCGTTATATTTTCAAGAATTCAACGAATTGGATTTAAAATTGATAAGAAATCCATTCATCGTTGACGTGCACTTGCTCGTAGAAGACTTGCAGGATCAATTTATTCAGTTGGTGAATGACTCTACGACCCGAGATGCATTTGAAACTCTTCCGCTGACTTAGTTCTGGTCCAAAATGAGCGAGTCTTATCCTACTGTAACTAATGTGGTGGCGAAGTCAATGATTTTAGGCTTCGTTAAATATAAAAACTAATTATCGCTCTCGACAAAACGTGGAACGTGATCTTCGAGTTTCCTTGTCAAGCACTACACCTGAAATTGAGAAAATATTTTCCACACATCAGGCACATCCTTCACACTAAAATTCAAGAATTATAGCTACCCTAATTTTATTTACATTGTACAGGGTGTCCATAATTATTCACCCCCATTATGAGCCTTAATAAATTCGTTATATGGAGCTATCTTAAACGGTTTGGGGCAATTAATAACACAAGAAATTTTTGTTTTAATTCAGTAAACCTCCACCTGAGCCCCATTGGTAGCACGCAGAACATCAAGGCGATAGATGATTTCGTTTCAAACATTAAGAAGCATGTCTCGCGTGATGGAAGCTAATGTCTCTTCAATCCGGTGTCTTAATTCTGTGATGTTATTAACCTTCTTTGCATACACTCTGTCCTTTGTGTAGCCCATAAAAAGAAATCCAGAGGCGTGATATCCGGGGAACGAGGAGGCCATGGAATAGGGCCATCTCGCCCGATCCAACGAGAAGGGAACTTTTCATTGAGGAACCTCCGCACTTCTAATCCCAAGTGTGGCGGTGCCCCATCTTGCTGAAAGAACACACGGGGCTGCATATCCTCAAGCTGAGGTGCAGCATACCATTGGAGATTTGGTTTCCTACATCCACAGCACACACATTGCTTTCTCCTTCACTGTCGCCATTGTGCCCCTAGTGGATGTTCTGCGAAATAAAGAAAAAAATTTCTTGAGTTGTTATTAATTGCCGCAAACCGTTTTAAGATAGCTCCTATAATAACGAATTTATTAAGTCTTATAATGGGGTGAATAATTTATGGACACCTTGTAGTTTGTTGTTTATTCATTTAATAAAACATTTATTATTGATATTTATGTATCTTATGTGAATTCTTACTAGTTAATTGTCTGATGAATCAGAGGGTACGAAGTGACAAAGTTTGAGAACCACTGAGTTAAATGATGGCCTATTCGTTCTTATGTTATTCATATATACAGGGTGTTTCAAAACGAGCTATACAACTTTAATGTCCTGCCATTTCTTTGTTTTTTAATCTATAACCTTTTCTTTTTCAGGTTTTGGTGGTGGTATCCTGGTATTTGTTCTCTGGAATTTCTAGCTCCCTAGCTCAACTATTCCATTGACAGTGGAGCGGAAGACAAAATTGGTGTCTCTGTGGTATGAGACGAAATCATATGTAGAGACCCGCCGGAGGTTCTGCCGGGAATTCAATCTCAAAACACGTGTTGGACCAACAAATTGTCACATGCTTCTGCGCCTTCAATGTCAGATGGGGAATGCTAGGGCCTTACTGGTTTGAGGATGCCAACGGCAAGACGGTGACGATCAACGGTGAGCGCTACCGGGCCGTGCTCCAGCAGTTCCATAATGATCTCGCCCAAAAGGTCACCCCAAACCAGCTCAGGATGACCTGGTTTATGCAGGATGGTGCCACCCCACATACAGCTGGTGACACCATCACTATCCTGCGGCAGCTCTTCAGAAACCGCCTCATTTCCTTGGGTACCGCTCATGACTGGGCACCCCATAGCCCAGACTCGAACCCTCTGGACTACTGGTTCTGGAGGGCTGCCAAGGACTCTGTCTACGCCAATCGCTCTGCCACACCGGACGATCTGAAGCAGAAGGTATCAGACTACCTCCAGGAAATGCCCCCTGAGACCTGGAGGAAAGTTGGACAGAACTTAGGAGTTAGGATCAAAGCCTGTCTGAACCGCGGTGGGGCACACATCGAGAACGTCAATTACAAGGATTTTGCTTAAACTTACTGCCAAAAAAATACCATTTCATAAGCTTTCAAAAAATGTTTTGTTCACGTTCATGAGGTTTCTGGTTCTTTGTAAATAAACGTTTAAAATTGTATAACTCTTTTTGAAACACCCTGTATCAAAATTTGTACTATATATTACATTATCAATAAATCCACCCAATTTTGCAAACCCAACACTCTCCCCACCGCAGCTTCCTTTATAATGACTGGAAAAAGGAATGAGCAAAAGAAAAAGTGAAGAGAAGTGGCTTCCAAAATAATTTAATATATAGTAGCTTTCGGAGGTTTTGAGTCCCAAGAATTCCCATCCATTAGAAACACGTACATAAAAACTGTAATGGAATTTGAACGTCGAATACGCATTATAATGACACATGATGGTCATCTTGCGTTCTAAACCTGGGCAGTTTGGAAATGAAAACAACCATACATGTTGATTAATGAGAAAAATTACCAATTATTTTTGCATGATTATTTTTTTGGACACCCTCTATATTCAACAGTGATCCAAAATATCAGACAACTTTTTGCATTATTTGATCACTTTTAGGTTCATATTTTAAACATTACTATTGAACAAAATTTAAAAAAAATCCTCGATCGATATTCCCCCCCACCCTGAAGAATCATGCACCAGGACTGATTATAGCTGGTAGTGTCTGCAGTACAAACTAACGAAAATTGCAGTAAATTGAATAGAGATATCGATGTTCTTTGGACGAGACCAGTGTTTCACAGCTGGATTTTCCCCACGACACCCGTGTCAGGGTCTTAGGTCGGCGCGACCCCTTATCACCCTCCAGAGGTAAACAAATTCACGAAGAGAGTTTCTTTTTTTGTTTTTTGCGCACAAATCACGACTACAGATGTAAATAAACTACGACCCGAGGGGTCGCAACCCACCGTTTGAGAAACACTGGTCTAGACTAACACAAAGCAGTGTTGCTTTCAGTGGTGATGAACCACGTCCGAAAGCTTCGCCAGCAGTTTGACCCCCTATTTGCTTCGCAATGCTGTTGCGAGCTGCTCGTCCCCTGAAATGGGCGGATACTGCTCTTATAAAAAGATGTTTAACTCTTCATACTCCCACTTAAACTATGAATGCATCGATAATTATATATACTAGCAAAAGATCGTCGCTACGCGTCGATTTTGTTATATCTACGGTATTTGGGCCTTCGGCCCAAACCGAATTGTGGCCCTACGGCGTATTTTATTTTGAACATCAGTAGCCCTTTACCTGGATATAACTCCTATTCCTCTCACCTTGGGCCTCAGTAATTGGGGTGCCTGCGGCCCTCCAATTACTGGCGAACCAATTATTCGGTCAATAAAACTATAGAAAAGAACGCAGACATGAAAATCTAAAGCTTCACAAATCTTGATACAATGAGCTCGAATGTGAAGCTCAAGATTTTCATGACTGCGTTCTTTTCTATACATAGTTTTATTGGCCAAATAATTGAACCGACAGTAATTGGGGGTTCAATTATTTGGTCAGTAAAACTATTGTCATGAAAATCTTAAGCTTCACAAATCTTGACACAATGTGAAGCTCAAGATTTTCATGGCTGCGTTCTTTTGTGGGTGGTATTTTAACCAGTTTCAATAACCGAGGTAGCTCCGCAGTTAAATCCTTCCGAGTTTGGAGTTTTTGTTACATATATATATATATATATATATATATATATATATATATATATATATATATATATCGCACTTACTTCCATTATATTAAAAAAAGAATCCAAGGACCTACAAGGACCAATCAACAGTTTTCCTTATTGATTTTCTTGCTCAAAATTTAGCTTCAAATTTTCATTTTTCTACAGTTATAGCAATATAATGTTCAATAGGATTTACTTTAACATTATACAAAAGAACAGCAGCGAAAATGCATTTTAAAGTTTATAAATTTTTTTTGGTTGCATATACAGGGTGTACATAAAGTCAGGATCTATTTTTGTGAAGCACTTGGAAATTATATGGAACTAGTACAGTTCCCGCCGCTTCGCTGACGGTTAGACAGGCTAAACTACAAAAAAAGAACCCAGCCGTGAAAATTTTGAGCTTCATATTGTGTCAACATTTCTGAATCTGGTATCTCCCAAAACCTCCTCACCCCCATTCATACAACTTGGGGGCTAACCCCCTCCCCCATTACCCCCACCCCTCCCCATTACCCCACCCATCCCCCATTACCCCCACCCTTCCCCCATTGCTAAACTACAGAAAAGAACACAGTCATGAAAATCTTGAGCTTCACATTGCCGCCCGTAATACAATTTCTGAATTTTTTTACAATTTCTGAATTTTTTTTTCTCAATTTTTCTAATTTCTGAAAGTGTGACGGACAGACAGACGGACAGACGGACAGACAGACGGACAGCTCTCTTATTATAGTATAGATTCAATCATAAAATGATAAAGTGGTAACATTTATTAAATAATTAAGAGTAGGATTCGACGTGACGCCAATCAGTGTCCCTGCACAGCTCAAATCGTTCCGCAGCATTTCTAAACACATTCTGGAGCATTTGCGGGGTTATGTTATCTGCAGCAGTTTGTATACGTGTACGTAAGTTTTCAAGACTCGTAATCTTCGTCTGATAGACGTGCGACTCGATAAAGCCCCATGCAAAGAAATCTAAAGGGGTTAAATCTGGTCATCTCGCGACACAAGGTCTGTTGCTTCCGCGTCCGATCCAGCGATTTGGAAAACGTCCATTTAGATAATCCTGAACAATTTTGGCATAGTGACAAGGAGCACCATCATGTTGATAGACGACGGGGATAGGATTGTTAGTACCGTCGTCTATCAACATGATGTTGCTCCTTGTCACTATGCCAAAATTGTTCAGGATTATCTAAATCAGGGGTGGGGGAACTTTTCAGTACCAAGGGCGAAAATCGATAACATAAACACCTCCGCGGGCGTCTGGCAAATTTTAAGCTTATATACAGCGTGTCCCAAAGAAATGTATACCCACTTTGTTCGATAATACCAGCTATGAGGATAATAAATATATTACTTTTTATGTTTTTTAATAAAGAATTTTCTCCTGAATCTAAATATGTCATTATTTTTATTAAAAATTGAAGAACAAAAAAGTTACAGATGTTTAAATTATAATTATTATTTTCGAGACTTCATGTGCGATATTTTCTAATATTTTAACCGACTGTTTTGAGATACTTATGTTTAGTGTTGATATTGAAGCATAAATGTTGTAATTATTAGTTAAATCAAAAAATTTACAAATTCCATGGTTAAATGACACTTTATCTAAGATGTTCGACGTCTTCCAGAACGTTGTTTTTGTAAGTTTTGCACAGTGCCGTCGGTTTCAAACTTATCTCGTATACGTGCAAAAATATTAGAAAATATCGCACATGAAGTCTCGAAAATAATAATTATAATTTAAACATCTGGAACCTTTTTGTTTTTCAATTTTTAATAAAAATAATTACATATTTAGATTCAGGAGAAAATTCTTTATTAAAAAACATAAAAAAGTAATATATTTATTATCCTCATAGCTGGTATTATCGAACAAAGTGGGTATACATTTCTTTGGGACACGCTGTATATAAGATGTATTTTAAGAAGCTATTTGCTGGGCTGTAAATAAATAATTTTTGGTAAAGAATAAATACCTAAGCGGGCGAATTGAAATTAGTTCGTGGGCGAAATTTCGCCCGCGGGCGAGGGTTTCCCCACCCCTGAATTCTAAATGGACGTTTTCCAAATCGCTGGATCGGACGCGGAAGCAACAGACCTTGGCCAGCGAGATCACCAGATTTAACCCCTTTAGATTTCTTTGCATGGGGCTTTATCAAATCGCACGTCTATCAGACGAAGATTACGAGTCTTGAAAACTTACGTACACGTATACGAACTGCTGCAGATAACATGACCCCGCAAATGCTCCAGAATGTGTTTAGAAATGCTGCGGAACGATATGAGCTGTGCAGGGATACTGATGGGCGTCACGTCGAATCCTACTCTTAATTATTTAATAAATGTTACCACTTTATCATTTTATGATTGAATTCCATATAATTTCCAAGTGCTTCACAAAAATAGATCCTGACTTTATGTACACCCTGTATATATCGCACTTACCTCCATTATAATATAGATATCTTAGTATACGTATATTTTCGCCTTTCTGTCTGTCTGTCCTTTATGCAAGCGCAAACCGTTTGACCTAGAGCTACCAAATTTGGCACGAGAACCTCTTATGGGATGAAGAATGTCACCACACAGTCGGTCAGCCTGTCTGTTTGTATTACGGGCGGCAATGTGAAGATCAAGATTTTCATGACTGTGTTCTTTTCTATAGTTTTATTGACCAAATAATTGAACCGACAGTAATTGGGAGTTCAATTATTTGGTCAGGGGGATTTGGGGGATATCTGATTAGATTCAGAAATCTTGACACAATGTGAAGCTCAAAATTTTCACGGCTGCGTTCTTTTCTGTAGTTTAGCCTGTCTGTTTGTGAAATTTATCCCGGGCAGTAATGGTGGAAGGGTGGGGGTAATGGGGGAGGGGTGGGGGTAATGGGGGAGGGGGTTAGCCCCCAAGTTGCATAAAGGGGGGAAGGGGTTTTGGGGATATTTTATGACCTAACCGGGCATTCAATTAACCCGGGCAACGCCGGGTACCTCACCTAGTGTGTATATATATAAATGAAATTTCTATGAATTATACCAGGTGAAGTACTAAATTAAGTAGAAATTTTGATTGTGAGTAATACACAAATAAACTCAAAAGTAGACTCCAATAATAAAAGATAGACTGGAATAATAATTCATATTTTGCGTTCTGCAATATTCCGTCATCAAGATTTCTTCATCGCAAAAGACAATACAAATGAACATAATAACGAGGTTTCTACCTCAGGAAATCGAAGGCTTTCCCCGTATTAATCGTGCCATTATTACGAGGAGGAATTAAGGTCTCCGAGATAAAGCCCTGATCAACTAACATGTACGAGTAGTCTGAGAGCTTATAATTCAACTTCAGATATCAATTTTGGTAGATTTCAAATGTTTCCTTCTTTATCCTAAAGTTAATCCTTATTTACGTTTTATCGCGGGTAATCACATATTGCACTGCTCGTCAATGACTTTCATATTCATCAAAATGTGTCTTGGACGCAATCGTCTCGTAGTAAATAAAATTTAGGACTTCCTATTAATGGAATTCGAATTAAAATCTTTATAGGCTTCCTCGACAAAAAAAAGGCCATGTGATGAGTTTATAATTTAGAAATGAATCATATAATTTGCCCTATTCTGAACATGATGAATGATGTTCAGTTTTGACTCCACCTACTTCCGTTCAAAAATGTTCTGCACACTGTCTTCTGGACACAACGCACACACACACGCGCGCACACACACACACACATATATATATATATATAATACATTATGCCTAAATCCCCACAAGTATGGCGTCACATCTTTTACTAATTAGATAGAGCTTTGTAAATAAGTCGGTTTTCTTGAACGAGCTACTACTTTAGGTTAAATTCAGGCTAAATCAGGTTAAGTTAATCTAACCTAACATAAACACAATCAAAGGCTGTGTAAAGTTTGCGGAAGCATAAGACACGATTTATTTGGTGAAATTTGAAAAAATGATCATTGTATACGTTAAAAAAAACGAAAAAAACCCGCTTTCTTTAAACTTTCTGACAGAACTCCAATCTCCACCCCCTCCCCCCGGCTACTTTAACACAAGCGAAATTGATTAAATATTTGAAAATAAAGTATCATATATAACTTGTTCGACCTACTACGTAAAAAATAGTTACGGACGAAAATTTACATAAATGTTCAACCAACTTGGGCATTTATACCTATACACCTACTACTATATATATATATAATATATATATATTATATATATATATATATATATATATATATATATATATGAGGAGTATCAAAATATGAGCAATTATGTAAATTTTTGTTGAGAAACTACAATTCATGACGCAAAATTAAATAATTACTTATTGTAAACGTTTACTCTACTTTTTAAACTCTGCAAACTTTGAAGTTTCAAAAAGTTTTATGGAACTATTTCCCTTGCAAATCGTTATATATACAGGGTGGCCATAAGTCCGGTCTCGTAGAAAATGTATTTTAATTAAATTCACAAAATTAATACACTAGAACTGAAACAAATGTTCAAACTGACGTTTTGTTTTGGGACCTTTTTTTGTTGCGGAGATGCAAACTTTACTGGACTGCCAAAGTACATGTGTTGTACATATTTTCATCAATAATTCATTGTGATTTCAGATCAATACGAATGAGAATGGTAACGTGTTACAATTTTTTTTTTTTTTTTGCTTCCGCCCGAATTGTTCATTCTGACCAAAGTCAAGCTTGTCACTCCACCTTAGACCTACAGTTTAACGTGGAATCCGAACCACGCCCCACCAGTAGCCCAGCGTCTTAACCACTAGGCTACGCAGGGTACCCATATAACTACCAACTAATTTTTTTTTTGTTGAAAGATGAACAGCTGGGTTTTGCTGCGCGTCGCCTGCCGTCACCGGATAAAAGTTGTAATTGTGTAATTGTATAAAAACAAGTGAAAGGAATAAATGTAAACCTAAACAATATCTCTGATGTAATATTTATGAGACCTCAACGTTACATCAGAGAGATTTGAATTAAATGCTGACATTACCCAAGTGCCGAGGGAAGGGGGGGTCCATGCAAAATGCCTCTGGACATGAGAGCGTATATATTAAGTAAAACACTGTGATATACTTGGCAAAATGGTCCAACGATTTTTTAATAATAATAATAATAATAATAATAATAATAATAATAATATAATAATAATCTTTTATTCAGAAAAACACAATCCATAAGATATACATTACATCCATATAGGTTTACATAATGTTGGCATGAACGTTCAATTTCATATTTTTAGTGGCAAGTAGTTTAATCACAGTATTCTTATCTGAAAATGCCGTTGGGAAGCATGACAGCTTTTCAGGCAAACATCTTTGAGATTCATTTTCTATTTTACGAAGGAAAATAAAAATATAGAATAGAATTAGTAAAAAATAAAAAGTTGCATTTAGTAACTCTGTCATTACGAATGAAAATTGAAATAATCTTTGAAATAATAGAAACGGAAATGGTCAACAATACGGTGAACAGAACATGTTGAAATACCGATAATAATCAATTTCTAATATTACAAATTAGAAATGATGATACAATCTTAGAGTTACAAAAATAAGATAAATAAGGTATATTATATTAACTAGGACGTAATATAATGGAAACTTTTAACATATGACTTATACAGCTTGGTTTTGTGAATTTTGCATACGTATATAATAGGTGATTTTTGTGAGTTGCGAAACGAAATTAACGATGGTACTTGGCTGATATTTATAGTTATAGCGTTCCAGATAGCTGACCCTTTGCAGGAAAGAGCATTTCCTGCAATATGCATGGAATAATTTGGTTTATGCATGAAATCATTGGGAAGCCTGGTTTCATGATTATGATTGGGGGTAATCCCCGCCCTGTGAATGGTCGAGTATAGTTTCTACTATTAGCACTTTGTACATACTGATACCGACAGTAAGTTTATACATGTCATTTAGTTTTAGAATATTTAAATTTTTGAACATTGGAGAAGTATGAGATCGTCTGCTATCATTGTTTGAGAATGTTCATCAGCATTTTTTATTACTTCTTGTGGATGCAGTATATAATTCTTTGTACTACCCCATGCTGTGATTCCATATTGCAGGTGTGGATGGATAAATGAGTAATACAGTGTGAGGAGGACATTTTGGGGAATTGTTTTTTGGAGTTTAAATATTATGTAGAGAAACTTAGATGTTTATGATTTGATATGTTGTCTGTGATATTTTTAAATTTAATTTTTCATCTAACTTGATAACTTTAACTTCATTACTTTAGCAAGAGGAGTGTTTCCAATAATTAATGGTGTGTGCACGATTGCAGTTTTTTTTAGTTACAATCATACATGATGATTCTGTGAAGTTCAGTAAAGGCTTATTTGTACACATCCATTTAGAGACGATCTAATTGTATGTTCACTTCGTTCATTAGGTAGCTGATATCGTGGTGTGTAGAAGGGAGTGTTATATCATCTGTTTCCTGAATACGGTCTAATGTTGTTGATCGATAAAAATCGTTTACATGCATTAATTAATTAGCTGAATAAGGGTCTAAGGATAGATCATTGTGGAACCCAAATTTGCAATACAGCATATTCTTATTTCTGATATATATATATATATATATTATATATATATATATATATATATATATATATATATATATATATATATATATATATATAAAAAGACATTAGACAGCTGGAGGGGATCCAAAGAAGCTTCACAGCCAGATCAATGGGTGCAAAGAACTAAATTACTGGGAAAGGTTACGAGAACTAGACCTATATTCACTGGAAAGGAGAAGAGAGAGATACACCATTATTTTACACTTGGAAAATAATGGAGAAACTAGTCCCTAATCTTACTCTGAATCCCATAACTCCCCAAACAACGATGGAAAGTAGAAGCGGTAGACTGTGTCGTATTCCCAAATTGAAGGCGAGACAGGGAACATCCTTAACCCTGAAAGAAAATAGTTTTGTAGTGAGAGGACCAAAACTGTTTAATCAGTTGCCCAAAGACCTAAGAAACACGAAGGGAGTTGCAGTGGAAATCTTCAAAAGAAGACTAGACGCCTGGCTCAGAACAATCCCGATGAACGGGCGTACCTGGCTATGTGAGGTGGAGAGCGCAAGAATCCAACTCACTACTTCACCCAAACTCGAGAGGAGGGGCGACAAGCTTGACCTTCGCGAAATGAGAAATCATCACGCGGAACCTTTGTAAGGTTGTAAGGTAAGGTTATATTATAGTGCGCCTCGGTGGTGTAGTGGTTAACGTCGCTGACTACGAATCCATCGGCCCGGGATGGAGACCCGGTGACGTCAGGCGGCGAGCAGCAAAACCCAGCTGGTCATCCTTCCCCACAATAAAGAAATTGGTTGGTAGATAAACGGGTACCCTGGGTAGCCTAGTGGTTAAGACGGTGGGTTGCTGGTGGGGCGTGGTTCGGATTCTCACTTAAACTGTTGGTCTAAGGTGAAGTGACAAGCAAAACCAAAGTTATATATACACACATATATATATATATATATATATATATATATAATTAATAAAATCATTAAAACCATATATATATATTATATATTATAATATATATAATAATGGTAGATCATTTTGTTAAGTCACTTTGGTTCTGAAATACGTAGCGTGGTTAAATATGACTGATAAGCCCATCAAAATAATTAAACTGTTCTCAGTTAGTCAACCTGTCATTTACCATAATCTTATGGAGGATAAAGGTTGTCCTACGTCATATGATCGGTCTTTTTAACCTTTAATAAAGTCAAGGTAAACCAGGACCAGACATGGGGTTGATTAATTATTAATTAATCAAAATAATCATAACACTGGTCAACACTCATTTTATTGCCAATCATATTAGTGATTTTGGGGTAACTTTGTGGTGCTGATTCCGAATATGACATCGGTTTTGCTAGATTGGCTCTAATTTATGAGATAATACATTGACCCCATTGAACACGTAAAAATGAAAAATTTAGTTCGGGCCTACTTACAATCGCATTGAAATTGTCTCAAATCATACAAAAGTAAACACATGAAATACATAATGGCATTTTATTCGGTATAATAACAGATAAACACAGTAAGCTGATTCGCATAATTACAATTAATGTATAGTAAATCTCTGTTTGTACGATTCTCTTTTATGTGGGTTATCAGGACAATCACGTTGGAGGTTCCAGCAATAGTCCTGCCATCATGTGTCTGTCCCATCTGCCTTGATACCTTTCCTCCATCACCTTGATATCTTGATGAAACCTCTCCCCTTGTTCCTCGCTAAAATCACCAAGATTATCCGGAAATCTGTGTAGTGGCTATGGAGAAAGTGTACCTTTATGCTCATATTAGTACCCAACTTTTCAAAGTTTGTGAGCATGTTTTGCACCAGTTCTTCATAATTGTCTGCTTTGTGGTTACCCAAGAAGTTCTTGCAACTGAGACATAACTGCACCAGGCAGAAGCTTCAACACCATTCATAAATTTTGTGAAATTAGAATCCTTGATAAGTGTACGGATTTGAGGGCCATCAAAGATTCCAGCTTTTAGTTTTTCCATACTTAGTCCAGGGAACGATCTACAAATGTATTTGAAGCAGACTTTGACAGACTGAGGTCCCGTATCAGATCATTGAGTTCGTCTTGGGAGAACTGCTGAGGTGTTGAAATGCTTCCTTCATAGTCACTTCCACTACTACCACCTAAGTCCTGAATTTCTTCAAATTCTGACAACGGAAGGTCGGGCAGTGTGGTAAACACTGGTATGGGAACGTCTTCGCTATGTGACACAGGTCGCCTTGCTGATTCCAAATTGGGATAATCCCCTTGAGTTTCTTGTATCGATTGAAACCTTTCACATTAACCACACTGTCAACTGACTACTGGTTGGGTGGCCGATGACTTATATACGGAGGGGGAATATTCTAGAATGATCGCGGAGTAAACACTAAGAATATTCGCGTGTCTCACCATCTAGAATGTTCCGGTAGTTTCCCATATGCACGCGTTATGGTTACGTTTCCTATTAATTGAGGGTATTCATTATCTCAAGAACT
Organism: Bathynomus jamesi; assembly: GCA_023014485.1. Taxonomy (NCBI): domain Eukaryota; kingdom Metazoa; phylum Arthropoda; class Malacostraca; order Isopoda; family Cirolanidae; genus Bathynomus; species Bathynomus jamesi. The sequence goes on along the minus strand of JAJOZX010011063.1, from coordinate 68,822 downwards.
AGAGCCAAATCGGAAAAACTACTTTCATTTTGGAATTCAGCAACCCCAAGATACCCTACATTCGTACGGATTTCCTTGGCAACGAAACAAAAAAATTTTTTTGTCGAGCTGTGTAATCTATGATGGTGATTATGCAATCATAATCAATTCATAATCAAAATTAGAAAATATATATAATAAAATCAATCAAAATTTTAGAAAATATTATAATCATAATCAAATCATAATCAAAATTATGAATGTTATAATCATTAATTATTCAATGATTAAAGTGTATTATGTAAAATGTAATAAACATATCAATCGTTCATTGTAACTTCACCATGTGATAATGATGGAAGAATAATTTTACGTCAGATGTTTTCTTTTGTGACTTTTTGTGTGTAAAATACAGGGTGTCCCAGAATTAACTATCTATTTCAATGAAATCGGACAAATTTTTTAAAAACACACTTTTATTTATGTTTATCATGTTTAATGTGTTAAAAATTTATAAATTTCTAAATTTTTTTCATAATTTTATTTTCATAATTTTTTCATTATCTGGTCCAATGAAAACCGTCTGAAGTCATAGAATGGCAAAGAGACTCTCCAAAAGTTAACGTGTGGCTTGGAATGACCAAATCCAAAATTTATGGCCCATTCTTCTTTGCGGAAGCAACTGTAACAGGTACCGTCTACCTTGATATGCTTCAGCAGTTTCTCGAACCACAGCTTCTTGATGATGGCATTCTTGATAATGTTGTGTTTCAACAAGAAGCATTGATCTTTTGGCGATAAACCTTTGTTTTTATGAAACCCCATGCAAAGAAATCCAGGGGTGTCAAATCCGGAGAACGCGGAGGCCAAGGTCGAGGTCCTCCACGTCCAATCCACCGATTCGGAAGGCGTCTGTTGAGGTATTCTCGAACAATTAGAGCATAATGACATGGTGCTCCATCTTGTTGAAACACAACATTATCAAGAATGCCATCATCAAGAAGCTGTGGTTCGAGAAACTGCTGAAGCATATCAAGGTAGACGGTACCTGTTACAGTTGCTTCCGCAAAGAAGAATGGGCCATAAATTTTGGATTTGGTCATTCCAAGCCACACGTTAACTTTTGGAGAGTCTCTTTGCCATTCTATGACTTCAGACGGTCTTTCATTGGACCAGATAATGAAAAAATTATGAAAATAAAATTATGAAAAAAATTTAGAAATTTATACATTTTTAACACATATTAAACATGATAAATAAATAAAAGTGTGTTTTAAAAAATTTGTCCGATTTCATTGAAATAGATAGTTAATTCTGGGACACCCTGTATAGTACATATACTAGAATACTGTTGTATAACACTGTACATTTATTCATTAACATATTCTGCTTGTATGCTATTACTTGTGATTCCATATTTAAATACACAATCAATATCTGACATGGTAATCATAATTTAATCATATTTAACTGTGGCAAACAAATTCAAATTTTAATGAACAATTTTAAGCCATGTAATCATAATCTAATCATAATAAAAAATGTTTATCATAATTAAATCATAATCATAAATTTTTCGAGCCCACTAATCATAATCAATATTTTTGCAAATTCCACTAATCATAATCAAATTTTGTAATCAGCCCCATGTCTGACCAGGACCATATGCTTGGGTCAGAAAGAAAGTTTGTAAATGATTCGACAATTTTGGGAACCAAAAGATTTTGAACAGCGAGAAATGTGTTCTCTTTGCTCATGATCTGTTGTTTTTTACTGTTTTTAATTTTTTGTGTACCAGGTGAGGACTGGTGAGGTGTATGCAGTCTTGTTTAGTTTACTTCAAAACTTCTTTAAAACAAATGCAAATTACTTTACAAAACATAATACAATGTTATATAAAGTTAGAACATTAAATTATAGTTTTATTTCAAATTGACGGATGAAGGCTTCAGTCACGCTTCAGCCTCACTCAACCCGTTACAAAGTTATCTATGTACGGAGGTTACCTACGAAAAAAGGGGCAATTTTAATGTTTTTGCAGATAGATTATTCTGCCTTTCAACCGTCCAATCGTATGCTATGTTTTCTTTAATATGCGAGTAATTTATTTAATACAAGTTATAATAAAACACGAGGATGTTTAGATTTAGCTACACTGTAGTTCTAAAAATCATAGTTTTGAGTTTTCCGTGGTGGAGTTGTGGTTTAGATCCCACTGAAATCTGTAGACCCCTTTCTCATACAGTACCATACCTTTAAAATTTACATGCTGACTTTTTGAACCATGAAAATAGAAAAATTAATTTCGGCAATTTTTTTTTTTTTTTTTTTTAAACTTTAGTTGAAACTCAAAAATATTTTTTCCTTAGTGATAAAAAAAACCAACTTTCTCAGAGAAAAAAAGAATTATCCTTAACTAAGTAACACCAAAGAAAAAAAGTAAAGTGAAAGCACTATTTTTATCAGTATACCAAATTAGTATACTATTAGGGCTATTTTAAAAAATTATTTTTCGGCGAACTTCTTTCCACAACTACCCATGCTTCAACAAAATGATATAACCCTTGCTTTAATGTACCGTTATAGAGCGTGGTTTAATAGGGGGAGGAAAGAATTATTTGGTATTTAAAGAAGAAACGTACAAAATAGCTTTAAGAACGTTCACACATTCCCGTAAGAAGACAACGAATGTGATAAAACGTAGAGAAAAATATTAGACTCTACGCTTCGGAAGGAACGCAACGGTTCTTCTGAAGAGTCGGCAGAAAACTGGACTAAAGAGTGGATATATTATTTCTTTAAAGCAGAAAATAAATTTGAAAGCAAAATACAGTCTTCCTCAAGAATTGTAATTAATGTTTCAAAGACCAACCGAAAGTGACATTTATGTCTTTAAATAATGTTATCTATTTTATGCGCGAAAATGGGAGATAATTTTAAAGTAAAATATTGAAAGTACATAGAAATAATTATAAAGAATTCAACTATTATATGAATGAAGAGATATTTAATTCATAGTAACCGAAATTTGGAATTTTTCAAATTTTGAAATACCCTAAATTTAACCTTTCTTTCACTTGTGAATTTCAGGAATTCACACTGCATCCACTTTTGTACATCAAACACCAAATGTCAGTTGTGAATTTGCCTTGAAGATTTTGAAGCATAAAAATCCTGCTAAAACGTAGAATATTTTACAGGGTGTCCGCCTGACCCGTCACCCCTAGTTTTTTTTCTCATACATGTATTATTTGTGAAGGAAAAAGTTGCATAACAAAGATGTCACGCGAGAGAGGAGCTAAAACAAGTGATGACGCGTTTCACCTAATCACTCCATTTATATTAAGGAAGATGTCACACCGAACATGGCGATAAATTCTCTGCCACGGGAATGATGGTGCTGAACGCCGATCCTCCGGACGGGTAAATAGATAAAATCTGTCAAACCTCTTCAATCGTGAACGAATAAATAACGTAACTATAATTATCATCACTCCGCATATTTCAGTTGTTGGTTAGTGCATTAAAGTAAAAAAAAAATAGAGATAACAGCAGATTATGGACACCCTGTACATTGCTTAAACCCATCTATTTTATAGATTTTCAATTTAGGTGTTGATAATATGTGTGGAAGTGTTTTACTCGCGTTTTGTGCGCACGACAAATCCTGAAGATAAATGAAGGAGACTAAATGCTCAGAAAACAAGTCTTTGAGCTATTTAGCATCAAAGCGTAAACCTTCACAGATCCAATTAATTAAATTTTTATTACGTTTTTAATACAAAAGCATTAAAACCAGACTAACTGTATAAATAATAAATTGTGTGTGTGTGTATATATATATACACACACATACATATATACACACACACACACACACATATATATATATATTTATATATAATATATATATATATATACACTGTAATATATATATATATATATACACACACACGCATATATATATATATATATACAGGGTGGTGCAAAAGTCTGGACCCATAGGCAATTTACTATATAAAAAATATCTTTCGATTTTTATAATCAGTGGTTTACGTTAACAAACCAAGAACATACAAGCGCTAAAGGATAACATCACAACAGAAATTGAAGCCATAAGAATGAATATTACTATGCTTACAAATGTGCAAAGGTCTTGTCAAGCAAGTAGAAAAGAGTTTGGAAGAAGATGGACATCAATTCGAACACTTATTGTAAATTCTGAACTAGAACGTTAAATTTAACATAATTTAGTCACTGGTATATGGTTAATTAAATTTCATTTAATAATAAACTTCCTGCAGGCCACACTTTTTTTTCCATATAAACCGCCTATGGGTCCAGACTTTTGCACCACCCTGTATATATACGCATATATATACACATATATATATTAATATATATATATATATATATATATAAAAATATATATATATACACACACACTATATATATATATATATATATATATATATACACACGCCACACACACACACACACATATATATATATATATATATATATATATATATATATATATATATATATATATATATATATATGGGATGAATTTCACAATAAAACACGTGAAATGAATGAATGCTGCAAACCCACAAGGAAAAAGAAAAACGATTCCAAGGCCTTTCGTGTATTCAAAGCTAACCTCGTCATTCCCTGACGAGATGTAGCTTGAATACACGAAAGGCCTTGGAATCGTTTTTCTTTTTCCTTGTGGGTTTGCAGCATATATATATATATATATACATATATATATATGCACATATATACACACATATATATATACATATACATATATAAAGGGCGTCCCAAAAAATGTATACACACTTTAACAGCTGATAGCTCAATTGATGTTTCTTTCTTTCCAAGTTAAACCCATTAGAATTAATAAGGGCAGTCAGACTAAGCTTTGAACAAAGGAAATTCATTCTAAAATGCTACTGGAAGTGTGAAAACGCAGTTGAAGTGCAAAGACAGTTTAGGAGGGAGTTTCAAACAGATCCACGAACGCGACTTACCATCACTCGAATTAGAGAAGTTTGAAGCGATGGAACTGTTCAGATGTCCACAAGAAGCGTTCCGGAAGACCACGACATCGACAAGCCCCACAAAGCAAGAAAGAGTACTGGAAACATATCACCAAAGTCCAAGAAAATCTGTGCGGCAAGCGAGTCGTGAGGTAGGAATTTCAGAATCGTCTGTCCAACGCATTTTGAAGCGCTGTCAATGGAAAAGTTACATTCCAAGATTAGTCCATGCTATTAATGAAGTTGATCCGGACCGAAGAGTGGAGTATTGCGAGTGGTACTTCGCACGATGTGGATGTGGATTGGACGAAGGGGTTTCGTAGAATACCCTCCGCGTTCACCAGACCTCACACCACTAGACTTTTTTTTATGGGGATACTTAAAAGACAAAGTCTACGCTATAAAACCTGCAACAGTCGCTGAATTGAGAGCAGCCATTGAACGAGAATGCACACAAATACCAAACGAAATGTTTCCGATTCCATTGCTTCGCGTTATCAGCAGTGCCTGGACCAGAACGGACGTCAGTTTGAAAACAGGCGTTGACAAAACAATTAAATAATGTCTGTAGATTCTATTACATTTTGAAAATGAAATGTATTTTAATAAACACTGCCTTTATAATTATTTAAAGTGTGTATACATTTTTTCGGACGCCCTGTATATATACATATACATACATATACATATATACACATTTTTTTTTTTTGTTCCCGAAGAACCGATTCGCCTCTATTTAAAAGGGCATATCTCGGCGGAAAAACAAAGAAAAAGTGAGAGGAAAGACAGAGGAAAAAGAAAGGGTGGAGGGGAGTCGAAGTGGAAAAAGACCAAGGATGACAAGGACTGCAGGGTCGAGCTCCATCATCCTTGGGTGCTAGGGCCGGGAGGGCGCACGTGAAACCTCCAGGAACAAGCACGTACAAACGAGCACAAAGAGCACGCGCTTAGAACCCCCTTGCGGGGATATATATATATATATATATATATATATATATATATATATATACACAGCGACGTAAACAAGGGGGAATACGGGTGCTTCAGCCCCCCCCCTGAAATAAAATCATACGTTTGATATTTCTATGCATTTTTTAAATTATAACTAAATTATAAGTATGCCATGCAAAGTACCTTCAGCACGTTTAATTATTGTAAGTAGTATAGTGCCAAAGGGGAGAGTGCAGAAATGTTGCAAGAGCGCCAACCCCACCCCCTTTGTTGCAAGAGTAACAGCCCCACCCCCCTTTGCTGCAAAGCACCCCTCTTTGTTACAAAAAAGAAAAGAAAAAGAAAAAATTCCCCGCTCCCTTTGTTGCCAACCCCAAAATGGTGTTACAAGGGGTATGCAACTTGGAGTTATCCCCCAAGCTGATCCCTCCAAAGGGGAGTGCTAACCTTTGTTGCCAACCCCAAAATGGGATTGCAAGGGGTATGCAACTTGGAGGCGGAGTTCTCCCCCAAGCTGAACCCCCCCAAAGGGGCAGAGAGAGAGAGAGAGAGAGAGGGGTGGGAACCCAGAGTTGGGTGTTCACTCGGCTGGAAGCCGAGCTCATATGGAGTTCTTCAGCCAACCGCCGCCTCTTATAGGGTACCAAACAGCCAGATGGCTGAGTTGCCAGATAGCGCCATGTGTTTAATTATTCCTTCATCCAGTTGCCAGATAGCAATAATTATTTATTTATTCCTTACGCTTACATTATTCAGCCAATCGCCTGCTGAGTTGCCAGATAGCAATAATTATTAAATTAATTCATATATTAATCAACATAGAAGACTGAGTTGCCAGATTCGTCATTTATTAATTTAATTCATATACAGTGTGTCCGTAAAGTCATGGTGGGATTTTAAATAGCTATATTATTGCAACGAAACATGATAATGAGATGAAAAAAAGGCAAATTGAAGAACAACTCTAAAGAATAACTTTATTTAACGTAGTTCGATATGGGCTCCTCTGGTAGCCCTGCAGATATTCTAGGGTGATTCAATTCCAGCACACACGCCCAAGAACATCAGGAGTGACGGATGCGATAGCTTCCGTGATTCGCTCGTGCAAGTGATGAATATCCTAATGGGTACACTGTACACGCTTTGCTTGACGTAACCCCACAAATAAAATCCAAAGGTCAGGTCCGGAGAGCGTGGAGGCCATGGCTTCCATCCTCCTCTTCCTATCCATCTCTGTGGAAATTTTTCATTAAGGAATTCTCGAACAACGTTGGCATAGTGGGGAGGAGCACCATCTTGCTGAAAGATGACATTATTGTCAATAAATTGGGGTACTGCAAAATGTTCCAACATAGCGAGGTAGTTGTGTGACGTTCACAGTGGGTTTCCGCGAAGAAAAATGGGCCAATCACTCGATCTCGTGCTAGAGCACACCACACATTAACTTTCGGGCTATTACGCTCATGTTCAACATAGGCATGTGACAGCCTAGACTAACTACGAGATAAAGGTTAAGCTTAGCCTAGACTAACTACAAGATACAATTTTGAGAGTTGTTCTTAAATTTGGCATTGTTTCATCTCATTATCATGTTTCATTGCAATAATATAGCTATTTAAAATCCCACCATGAATTTACGGACACACATCACCGCCTAGATGTCTGCAGGGCTACCAGAGGAGCCCATATCGAACTACGTTAAATAAAGTTATTCTTTTAGAGTTGTTCTTCAATTTGCCTTTTTTTCATCTCATTATCATGTTTCGTTGCAATAATATAGCTATTTAAAATCCCACCATGACTTTACGGACACACTGTATTAATCAGCCTAGAAGGCAGAGTTGCCAGATGCCAATATTTATTTAATTATTCCTTAGATTCAACCATTTGGCTGCTGAGTTGTCAGATAGCATTTTAATTGTTCAGGTGTTCCTTATTAGGGAGAGTTGCTAAATATCACCATTTATTTTAATTCGTTACCAAAGCAGATGAATATCTCTTTAAAGAGAACTAATTATTTTTTTAAAATTCTGTTATTAAATAAATAATTAGAATTTTAACCCGCTCTCTTTACACAACTAAAATAAATTATTTTATTACTTAAGTCCTATTTTTATTATCACAATTTTCGCTAAATCATGAATGGCAGTGGGAAAGGAGAAGAAACCTGACGAAGGTGGAACGAACGATAATTTCAGATTCAAAACACACGGTCATCTCCCCCTCCCACATTCCATCCACAAACTTCTCACCCCATCTGCGCTTGTATATATATTAATTATTTTGAAAATATACAAAACGTATAACCATATTTGTAGAAAAAATATATATATAATAAATGAATGAGCAATTCGTGCACACACACACACACACACACACAAACACACACACACACACAAGCATAACATGTAATACTTAACTCTCGTTTTAACTGTTCACACACACACACACACCCACACACATATATATATAATTTTATTTTCAGTTAACCAGAAATATTCTGTGAAATTTCAAGTTCATTTCATTATGTACGATGTTTGATGCAGTTAAAATTGTTCGAACAGAGTTTCAATGCGTGTACAAATTTTTTATTTTTATTTTTAAATTAAACAGTTTCAATCGAAATTAATAGTAAAATGTCGGATTTTTTTTAAGGCGCACAGGAGAGGTGCTAAATCCCACCATTTATTTCAATTTTTAATTTATATTGGAGAGAGTTGTTAAATACCGACATTTTAATTTTTATTTATTATGGAGTTTCTACAGATCTACAGAAGCTAAGGCTAACAAGACCCTAAATCCACTCTAAGGTTAGCCCGAGAGAAGGAAAGAGTAGGGGGTTAAGAAGAGAATAAGGGTTAATTAAGTAGCAACACCTATCACTCATGGTTAACATTCATTCAGAAAAAGAGAAAGAAAGGCTCACCATCATCATCAGTCGGCCACTGCCGACAAGTCAGAAAAATAGTCGGTGAGAATAGGAAAGGGGTGAAAGATGAAAAGTAAAATAAGAACGCTTACAAACCATGCAAACACAGTCTTAACTCACTATCATACCATGCAAACTACAGACATGCAAGTAAGGAGAGGAAAAGAAGGAAAAAAAAAGTGGGTAAAGTAAAACAAAAAGTGGGTTAGTTTACGCTACGAGCTATAACTACGATCGTTTTTGTTTTTTTCCTGGCATCACACAGTGGCATGTGTCACAAGCTGGCATTATTGTCAACAGACTCACCCTCGATCACCACCCCTAGAGCTCCTGTTGCTAATTGTTTTATTATATTAAACAATGTTAATAATTTTAACGAGGGAGAGGGAAAAGGGTGGGGTGAGAGGGAAAAGGGTGAGGTGAGAGGGAAAAGGGTGAGGGTGAGGGTGAGAGGGAAAAGGGGGAGGGTGAGAGGGAAAAGGGGGAGGGTGAGAGGGAAAAGGGGGAGGGTGAGAGGGAAAAGGGGGAGGTGAGAGGGAAAAGGGGGCGGGTGAGAGGGAAAAGGGGGAGGTGAAGGGAAAAGGGGAGGGGGAGAGGGAAAAGCGGGAGGGTGAGAGGGAAAAGGGGGATTGTTTTATATTTAAACAACGTTAATATTTTTAAAATGCCTATCTAAACGGTTCTTAAACATATTAACGGTGGTAGAGTTCACGACTGACGCGGGAAGATTATTCCATTTATCAGCTACTTTAAACGTAAAGAAGTTTTTAGCGATATTAGTGATGAAACGTCTGCCACGCAACTTAAATCCGTTATTAAGAGTATTATTATTATCGAAAGTGAACAGTTTGTCAAAATTTACGTTATCGATTTTATTAACGATTTTGAAAACTTCAATAAGCTCCCCCCTTAATCTCCTAGTTTCGAGTGAATACAGGTCTAACTCTTTAATCCTATCTTCATAAGGCTTGTTGCGCAATGACGGAATTAGTTTCGTGGCACGACGTTGAACCCTTTCTAACCTATCAATATCCTCACGCAAGTACGGACACCAAAACTGAACTGCATATTCTAAATGAGGCCTGACTAGGGACTTGTCAAGGGACAATATAATATCCTTCGATTTAAATTCGAAATTACGCGCTATGAAGCATAACATCCTATTAGCTTTTGCGCAAGACTCCAGACACTGGTTCCTAACCTTTAAATCCAAAGATACGCGTACGCCTAAATCTACATCCTCGTCAACGCTCGGGGAGTTAATAAGTTAATGGGGTAGAGAGGTAGTGATGTAGGAAGGTTGTGGGGTAGTGGGTAGAGGGTAGTGAGTTGGAGAGGCATTGCGGTATTGTGATAGTGAGACCTATCAATGGTTAGGCTAGGATTGGTTACTCTTGGATAGTTATGGCTGGTGAGTTAGTGAGGTAATGGGGTAGAGAGGTAGTGATGTGTCACAAATGTGGGAAACGGACAAACGTCTTAACCATTTACTCCCTATTATATTAAGTCTTGAACATTATATCGGCCATTGTTTTAGAGTTTATATCGAGTTAGTTTAGGTTAGGAAAGGTTGGGTCAAGTTAAGTTAGTTTAGGTTAAATTGTTAGTTGTTGATAAAATTTCCCGTCTATAAGTGAGAATGAAATCCATAGTATATTTCTCATACTGAATTCGTGCGGAAATAAAAAAAAGAAATATATATATACAGGGTGTCCGAGAATTATCTGTACAACTTTTGGCTGTTATTAAAAGTCAACCATGAAGTGTAGAAATTCCAGTGTTGTCCCATTTTACAGAGAATCTCATTAAGTTTTTTCTGACACCAAGTTTTGACAAGTTTTTTATAAATTCCAGTGTGTCCGAAAATTATCTGTACAATTTCATCTTTTAATAAAATTCTTGATAACACGTAAAATTCTTAAACAAGATTATTTAGAATCTGTATTTTCGAGTTTCTTTTATTAAAGTAACGTTGTTACAAACATTCGATATGTGCACCATCAGTGATTCGCAAAACATCCAATCGATAATCCAAATGTTGCCATGTACGCTGCAGCATATCCACATCAATTCGCTCAATAGCAGCTGTGATTCTTGCTTTTAAATCATCAATGTCTGTGTGTATGCACCTGATGGTGCACATATCGAATGTTTGTAACACCGTTACTTTAATAAAAGAGACTTTTGAAAATAAAGATTCTAAATAATCTTGTTTAAGAATTTTATGTGTTATCAAGAATTTTATTAAAAGATGAAATTGTACAGATAATTTTCGGACACACTGGAATTTCTAAAAACTTGTCAAACTTGGTATCAGAAAAAACTTAATGAATTCTCTGTAAAATGGGACAACACTGGAATTTCTACACTTCATGGTTGATTTTTAATAACAGCCAAAGTTGTACAGATAATTCTCGGACCACCCTGTATATATATATATTTTTTTTTTCTTGTGGGTGTGCATCAAATGTTAACTGGTCATGTAACGTGTATATGTATGTTTTATTTGTTAAATGAATAATTGGTTTAAATAGCCTGTATAAATTCCAATTATAATCACTATTTTGATGATAAAGCTGTATTACCCCGTTAATTCTTTTCTTACCAAAATTATTAATTTCAAAACATGCGTAATAAAGTCTCAAATGAATTGTGCATACTTTTTCGCATATATAAAAAAGGCTAGTGTGGGCCCGTACACAGTGACTAGTGTCGATTTCACGTAACCCCATAATGAGTATTACAATCTTTTAGGTTGAATTAAACAATTTATTGTTACTAGACAGTTGTAAAAATGAATTTCCGTGCAATAACAGACATCATTTCCAATTTAACTAGAGAGAGAGAGAGAGAGAAGAGAGAGAAAGAGAGAGAGAGAGAGAGAGAGTATTTCTCGACACATTCTGATATGCAAAACAGAAAATCTATGCATTATCGCTTCACACAAAGGTTTATGAGAAAATTTTATTCAGATCAGCGCACAAAAAATAAAATAAAGATGCATTTAGTTAACGCTGTCATTAGAAACGGTGAGTTAGTGAGGTAATGGGGTAGAGTGGTGGTGTAGTGGATAGAGAGGTATTGAATTAGCTGGGTTGTGTGGTAGTGGGTAGTGAGGTAGTATGGTAGTGAAGGCCCTGCAACGGAAAGGATAGGATAGTGTCAACGAAAATGAATTTAACTGAAATAATTGTGTGGTACTGATAAAATAGTTCACATAATTTGTTGGAATAAGAACTCGGGTGATAAATCTAAGCTAATTATGTCCATAATAAATCTAATCTAACCTAATTATGTCCATAACAATTGTTTATCATGAACATCTAATATATTAACATATTCCCCATTAATCACCTCTCTCTCTCTCTCTCTCTCTCTCTCTCTCTCTCTCTCTCTCTCTCTCTCTCTATATATATTATATATATATATATATATATTATATATTATATATATAAAACCCGATTTTCACTTCATAAAAGAAGCGTTATAAGAGTATCCCCCTTAATTGAATACATAAAAAGATAAGTCATTGAGCATACTTGAGCTGCTATCACCCGAATTATTCATTCTGTCGAGGATCACGTTTTTTGTTCCACCTTAACGTGTGTAATCCGAACCACGACCGCCAAGAGACCTGAAATTACAAAATTCTCTCCCGCACACGATTCAATACCTCTTTATCCACTACATCCCTACCTCTTAACCATTATGCTATAATTTTATAAAATTATTATAACATCACTGTAATTTCTCGAGGTAATATAACGGGGCAATCGGTTTTCATATGTCTCATTTCGTTTTTACTTGTGTAAAGCCAATATAAGGTGCCCTCCGTACGCCCCTTCTCTCTCTCTCTCTCTCTCTCTCTCTCTCTCTATATATATATATATATATATATATATATGTGTGTGTGTGGTGTGTGTGTGTGTGTGTGCAACAAATTAGATAAATATTTAATTTATCGACATTCTTTCCTATAGGCTCTGAAAAATACAGGCGCAAGAATTTTCAGGTTCAGTATGTACCGTGCGTTGTACGATCTTTTATTAGCCTTTAAAATGCTGTATTGTCCAATACAGGTGATAAAATTATCTTAAATCGAAGGGTGGAGCTTGTACAGAAAGGTCTAAAACATTATCATTCACGTTCCGTTGCTTGTAGACAATTTTAAATAGATAAATCTATAGAAAACATGTATATATATATATATATATATATATATATATATAATATATCAATGTTTAGAGGATTGTATTGTTTGTGAAGCAGAAAGGTTTCAGTTTTATGCCCGAAGTTCTCATAACGTATACCATTGGGAGACAAAGACAATAACGCATGTATATAGATCGCTTATGCGGACATTCCATTTCGCGCCACTATCTTCATTCTGCGAATACAATGAAACATAATTGTATTTTAAGATCCGCTTACCCCGCCTTAGACCTATTACTCCTATTGTTATTTGAACTGTTTTCCTTTGTCCTTTGAGTCCGCTGGGGGGTGTTAATAGTAGCATTTTTCTCGAATTTGCAGGTTCCATACACATGATTGTCGTAAAAAGAAAAAATCTTTTTTAGTTCGCGCATTTGCATGGGCAATATTACAAAAATTATGTCAGGATGCAATGCTGTCTCATTTGGTTAGGAATATTTTTAGAGAGACGCAACCACCTATGCATAGGTGGTTGCGTGTAATATTGAGATCATATTCTGTTCTTATTTAAAATAACGATGTTAATTTGTAGTTTCAATTGGAAACGATAAATTGTAGGATTTGCGTAATTTACAAACCATACTGAGAAATCATAATTATAAATATAATATATATATATATTTTTTTTTTTTTCAGATAGAAAATAAAATTTGGTGTTTGCACTTCTCTTTTAAAGCATATATATATATATATATATATATATATATATATATATATATATATATATATATATATATAGTAGAATTTGCCCTTTGAGTAGTTAGTCAACTTTACAAAGAACGCGCCTAAATTAGCTATTGAGAGTAAGTGCTTTTCATGGTGTTAATATAAGTAAACTGACCATTATGTACTAATGTCATTCGGGTAACATGGAATTTTTATGGTTATTGGTTAGAATCGTGATACGACAATTTGTCTGTGAACAAGTTGGGGACCATTCTGAGTTCATTCCCATCTTCAGACGGACATGTTATGTGCCTTGAAAAGTGACGCTCAATTCTGCCAGTTGAGGTTTAAGTTTTGGTTTTTGGCTAAAAATATAATAGTTACCCTTTTTATTTGATGTATTCAATCTGACGTGAGGCAGCGAGTCTTTTGCTTATATTGAGGTTCTAAATGTAGCAGGGCTAGGCTGTTTTAACCCTAGATCCATATCCCAAAGCTGGATCCTGTCTGCTTTGCAGATAGCTGGTGAGGGAAGCTATATTTATGGGACCTCTTTGCGAGTGACCCGTTGCCCACGTCGGACTAGCATCATGAAAAAAAAAACTATGGTATTTGTCATTTACCATTACTTATTCGGACTATAGTGGATTTAATTATCCCTAAAGAGTTCCTTGTTCCATGCACGGTCTGTTTGTATCATAAAAAACTCAGGGGACCATTCTGAGTTCATTCCCATTATATATTATAATAATATATATATATATATATTACAGTTAACAAAAATATAAATAAGTTACAGTCCTAAAACTTTATTTTAAAAAATGATTACAGTTACAATTTATATTTAATTTGAGGATTTATTGGGCTGTTCAGAATAGGATGATTTATATATATATATATTCATTAGTAGTGGTAATAATAATAATAATAATAATAATTTCACGCTTACTTACGGGGAAATTAATCGTGGGGTATTGACAACTATTTGTGGGTAGTCTAATGACACGCGATCTAGAAGTTATAGAAAATAATATACAATGATTGGATAATGAAGTTGGATTAGAATTGGCTTTTGGGGAGCCATACAAAAAAAAAGGCTGGGGACCACTGATCTATTGTATTTAGGGTTGCTAAACGTTCCGCATTTGAACCCAAAATCAAGCATTATTAAGCACTATTTTAATAAAAAATTTCTAATTTTGCTTGTAACCGTTGGGGAAAGTTAATTAAATATTTCTGGATAGAATTCCAGTAAATACATTTAGATTTTACGTGGTTTTCTTTTTGAATTGAAATTTACGCGCACACACAGTGTTCATTTATTTTCCTGTAATAATATGATTGTTTATTCATTTATTATATACTTTTTTCTTCATTTCCGCCCGAATTCTGAAATATATTTTCCTGTACTAATATTTTGCTAATACTGTGCCTTGTATGACTATATAAGTCAACTGAATAAATTATTTCTTCTCTAACTGGAATTTTGTTAACGGAAAAAAATTGCAAAATAAATAACTGCTGGATAAACAAATAAACTTGTTAAACGACATTAATAAGTTTTCCTTGTGAACTTCACGTTACAGCAAATTATGATAGACGAAAGAGGAAAGAAAATAAAGAAATAATGAATTTAAATAAATTATAATAAATAATAAAAGGTAAAACACGGCGATATATTCTGACAACTTTCCATAATATAAATAAAAATTAAAATAAATGGCGGTATTTAACAACTCTCCCTAATATAAATAAAAATTAAAATAAATGGTGGTATTTAGCACCTCTCCCTATGCGCCTTAAAAAAAAAATCCGACATCTTTACTACTAACTTCGATTGAAACCTGTTTAATTTAAAAATAAAATAAAAAATTTGTACACGCATGTTCAAACAATTTTAACTGCATCAAACATCGTATATAATGAAATGAACTTGAAATTTCACAGAATATTTCTAGTTAACTGAAAATAAATATATATATATATATATATATATATATATATATATATATATATATATATATATATATGTGTGTGTGTGTGTGTGTGTGTGTGTGTGTGTGTGTGTGTGTGCACGAATTGCTCATTCATTTATTATATATTTTTTTTTCTACAATATGGTTATACGTTTTGTATATTTTCGTTTTGTGTGTGTGTGTGTGTGTGTGTGTGTGTGTGTGTGTGTGTGTGTGTGTACGAATTAATCATTTATTTATTATGCATTTTTTTTCTACAAATATGGTTATACGTTTTGTATATTTTCAAAATAATTAATATATAGACAAGCGCAGATGGGGTGAGAAGTTTGTGGATGGAATGTGGGAGGGGGAGATGACCGTGTGTTTTGAATCTGAAATTATCGTTCGTTCCACCTTCCTTCGTCAGGTTTCTTCTCCTTTCCCACTGCCATTCATGATTTAGTGAAAATTGTGATAATAAAAATAGGACTTAAGTAATAAAATGATTTATTTTAGTTGTGTAAAGAGCGGGTTTAAATTCTAATTATTTATTTAATAAACAGAAGTTTTTTTAAAATAATTAGTTCTTTTTAAAGAGAAATTCATCTGCTTTGGTAAGGAATGAATTAAAATAAATGGTGATATTTAGCAATTCTCCCTAATAAGGAACACCTGAACAATTAAAATGCTATCTGACAACTCGGCAGCCAAATGGTTGAATATAAGGAATAATTAAATAAATATTGCCATCTGGCAACTCTGCCTTCTAGGCTGATTAATATATGAATTAATTTCATAATTATTGCTATCTGGCAACTCAGCAGGCGATTGGCTGAATAATGTAAGGCATAAATAAATAATTATTGCTATCTGGCAACTGGCTGAAGGAATAATTAAACACATGGCGCTATCTGGCAACTCAGCCAACTGGCAGTTTGGCACCCTATAAGAGGCGGCGGTTGGCTGAAGAACTCCATATGAGCTCGGCTTCCAGCCGAGTGAACACCCAACTCTGGGTCTCTCTTCCTATCTCTCCCTCTTTCTGCCCCTTTGGGAGGGGTTCACCTTGGGGGAGAACTCCGCCTCCAAGTTGCATACCCCTAGCAATCCCATTTTGGGGTTGGCAAGAAAGGTCGGCACTCCCCTTTCGGGGGATCAGCTTGGGGGAGAACTCCGCCTCCAAGTTGCATACCCCTTGTAACACCATTTTTGGGTTGGCAACAAAGGGTGCGGGGAATTTTCTCTTTTTTTCCTTTTGTAACAAAGGGGGGTGGGGGTTGGCAGTAAAGGGGGGGGTGGCACTCTTGCAACATTACGTAATATTATGCAACATTTCTGCACTCCCTTTTTGCAACTATATTACTACTGTAATACATTTATGAATGTGTTTTTACTCATTTACACACCTTTAATATATATATATATATATATACACACACAGGGTACCTCAGAAGTCGCGCACCATAGGCTTTATTCAGATTTACGAGGTTTACGAATCGAAATGGTTTTGTAAGTGATGTTTAATTACAACATATGTTCGATAATGTTCGAATAATAAAATTAACAGTACTTACAATTAATCAAAAAGCTATCTTAAAATAATTAAATTGAATGGTGCCAATGGTGCGCGACTTCTGAGACACCCTTGGCTAACATAGCTTTTCAATTTAATTATTTTAAAATAGCTTTTTGATTAATTGTACGTACTATTAATTTTATTATTCGAACATTATCGAACATATGTTGTAATTAAACATCACTTACAAAACCATTTCGACTCGTAAATCTGAATAAAGCCTATGGTGCGCGACTTCTGAGGTACCCTGTGTGTGTGTGTGTGTGTATATATATATATATGAAAATAAATGAAAATGAAAATATTAACACATATATATATATGTTCGATAATGTTCGAATAATAAAATTAACAGTACTTACAATTAATCAAAAAGCTATCTTAAAATAATTAAATTGAATGGTGCCAATGGTGCGCGACTTCTGAGACACCCTTGGCTAACATAGCTTTTCAATTTAATTATTTTAAAATAGCTTTCTGATTAATTGTACGTACTATTAATTTTATTATTCGAACATTATCGAACATATGTTGTAATTAAACATCACTTACAAAACCATTTCGACTCGTAAATCTGAATAAAGCCTATGGTGCGCGACTTCTGAGGTACCCTGTGTGTGGTGTGTGTGTATATATATATATATATATGAAAATAAATGAAAATGAAAATATTAACACATATAATATATTATATATATTTATATATATATATATATTATATATATTATATATATAATATATATATATATATATATTATATATAATATATATATAATATATATATATATATATATGTCCCACAAAAAAGTACACCCAACTTTAGATTGTACTAACTCCTCCAAAAATTGAGATATTTTGGATCTGTTTGTTTGATTTAATATAGCAAATTATTCTTTGTTAACGTCCAAAATTTATTCATGTTTAAACGATTTAGTGTTTAAGCATCTGCTTTTAACTGAAAGGTACAGCAAAATGGGTTGCGCCGAATGATCATTTCTCCCAGCCAGATAGCTCCTCTTGCTTTAACCAATGTGCTACTTTTTACGTCGAAGGATATTGCAAATATTTTTTTTAAATAATTCTAACTTTTGTATCTAAGATACGAGTCATACATATAAATGAAGAATCTGAATTACTGAATTTATAAATAACTTTGAAACCCTTATCAAGCAGTTTACACGAAGGCAGCGCGTTCTCATGGTCACAACTTATCTGCAAACTAAAAGCTTAAAACAAGTTCAGAATACCTTCGAACTGCAATTTCCCGATAGAGCTTCTCCAACTAAACATACAATTTTGAAGAATGTTCGGAAATACAAAGAAGAAGGAACGGTCCTCAATTTGAACAAAGGACGTTCAGGCCATCCAAAGACGGCAAGAACAGACGAGAACATTCAGCATTCAGCCCTGACTTGACCCTTGTGATTACTTTTTATGGGGTCATTTGAAAAAAAGAGTATTTGCATCACAACCTATCAATTTAGATGATTTGAGGACTCGCATCACAGCTGAAATCAACTTGTTAAAAGACAATCCAGATCTTATCAAAAGAGTGATGGGAAGATGAAGCTCGACTCCAGATTTGTATCGATAGGAATGGCGGTCATGTTGAAAGAAAACGAAACTAAGCATAACTTTTGCAATAAGGAATAAAGAAAAATCTGCTTTGTATCTTATAAAATTATGTTAAAGTATATATTATTGTGTATTTGTCTTTTCATTACATCGATAGCACACACATTATTTTTTCATTCACCAATTTTGCGCAATCCATTTTGTTGTACCCTTCAGTTAAAAGCAGATGCTTAAACACTAAATCGTTTAAACATTAATAAATTTTGAACGTTAACAAAGAATAATTTGCTATATTAAATCAAACAAACAGATCCAAAATATCTCAATTTTTGGAGAGTTAGTACAATCTAAAGTTGGGTGTACTTTTTTGTGGGACATATGGTATATATATATATATATATATTTTTTTTTTTTTTTAACTGCAAACACGCAGTATAATTAACGTAAAGAACGACGCTTGTATCGGAGAATATTCTGCGCAAGATGAGGAGGGAGAACGAAACAAATGAAAAATGAGGTAATCACCCGGGAATCGAACTGCGTGTTTGCAGTTAAAATGTATATAATGTACGGCATGTGGAAGGTGCACCCTTGGGGCATTGGTTTCTGCGCGTATGTAGGAGAATTACGGCATTTGATCGAGTGAGGCCCATAGTGTAATGGTTATCATATCTGACCGGCAATCGGAAGATCCCGGTTCGATTCCCGGGTGGTTACCTCATTTTTTCATTGTTTCGTTCTCCCTCCTCATCTTGCGCAGAATATTTTCCTATACAAGCGTCGTTCTTTACGATATATATATATATATATATATATATATATATTTATTATATATAATATATATATATATATAATCTATCAGAGAGAGAGAGAGACTCGAGAAGTAATTATCAGCTTAAGTATAAGACACGAAATAATTATATAATAAATACAAAAATAGTGTCAACTGATCTAACGTTAATATGCAATTTAAAACAGAATATAAACATAAGAGACAGATCACTTTTTAATAATTAAAAACTTACCTGCAGTAGTCCGATTTCTGTTTGATACGATTCTCATTGTAAACTCCCAGACATGTGCTACATCGAAGTGCCACGAAGGTTTACGGACTTGGGCTTCGAAGGACTGCTTCTGCAGGCAGACTCGCCTTGCCGGCGAGAGGATGTGTTGAAAGCCGGTAGAGACTTGTTGAAAAGGGGGCCAACGGGAACGCCTACAGCAGTGATGTTGCTTCTTGCAGGATAAAATTGTAGAGTCTTACTTGATGATAGACTTCATGTAGGCTCGACCGGAGCCTTGAAGGAACAGCGGGCCGCTCTCCAGCGAAGGTGGAGGTGAGTGGTGCGTGACGAAAGCGAAAGCGTGATGCGAGGAGTGGTGCTACTGACTAAGGTGCTGAAAGTGAGACGTGACGAAAAAAACGAGAAAATGGCAAGTGAGAATGATTTCAGAAAGAAACTGCATTTTATAGGCCTTGGTGACGTCCTCTGGTGGTCGTTTCGGGAAATACCACAAAATCTGTTTCCTGTGGGCCTTTTTCATGCCCACGTGTATAGCTTTTGCTTTGATTCCATGATGTTTGAGAACGGCGAGGAAAGGAATTTCCGGTCGGCCTCTACACACACACAGACACAGACACACACACACACACACACAGACATATATATATATATATATATAATATGAAGAACACCCAATAATTTACAACCTCTCATTATCCCCTTCGAAAAATTCTTTGCATTAAAACCAAATAAATTTAAAAACCAAAATTAAAAACGGAAATTAGTAAAAAGATAAACGGAAAAACAAAGCAAAAAAAAAAACATTGAAAATTTGAATCTGACATATATACGACAGAAATAAACGGTATTAGTAGGTTCTAATTAGGGATTAAGGAAAGTTAAGAGCCGAAGTTTATTCCTCCATATTGGAATATAATGAGATATACCTTATGTCATCTTCCTATTATTAAGAACCTAATTAGGGTAATAAAGTAGATGCGTTTTAATCATTTACAAAAATTAATGGCAATTAAACGCTTCTAATTTGGAACCATAAATTACAATTTTTTTGGGGGGAGGGGCTTATTTCTAAAAATTTCCATTTTCTTTATGTGCTTAAATTCGTCTGCAAATATATATATATATATATATATTATATATATATATATATATTATATATATATTATATATAGGGTGGTCCAGATGTCCTGCCTCAATTTAGTGGATAATTGACAATGTTTAATTAAGAGAGATTTTCAAAACTGTGATCTTGCATTTCACTGCACGATCAAATGCGAGTACGTAAGCTGTTGTACACATTTGCAACAGTGTCTGCAGTAATGTTGTTGCATAGGGTACTGATATTGTTCTTTAATTGTTCAAGTGTTCTTGGACGATTTTCGTACAGCGTATCCTTGAGGTTACCTTACAAAAAGAAGTCGAGTGGAGTCAAGTTCGGGAAACGTGGTGGCCATTCAATCGGACCCCTTCTACCTATCCACCTATGAGGTATGTTCTCGTTCAACCAATTTCAAACATTTGTAGCGAAATGTGGTGGAGCACCATCATGCTGAAAGTAGAAGTTCATTCGTTTCAGCAAGCTTAAATTATCAAGTTATGGATCGACTGTGTCCTCTAGCAGAGTCAAATAAGCGTTTCCAGTCACATTCCCATCGATGAATATTGGTCATATGACTTTGAAATCATGAATACCGCATCAGACATTCAGTTTAGGATTCGTTTGGAAATGTCATTCAATTGCATGATGTGGATTGTCACCTGCCCAATACACACTGTTATGTTTATTGACGTGTCCAGTAAGGTGGAACGAAGCTTCATCACTGAAGAAAATGGGTTGTGGTAATAGGGCGGGTCGTACTCAGGTGACAACATGAATCTGAAGGAAATCCTACCATCAGGGGTGTCTAAAGTATGTGTTTTTACATGGGGAATTCAAATATGAGCTTATGTTTTGGATAGGATAACTCTAACCTACATCATTTTGTATTTCTAAATTGCCAATTTTACCCTTTTGAACCCCTTTATAATATATTAAAAGATATAAGGTAAATCATTTATATTGACAAGGCCAAATCAACTTTACATATATTTATTAATAGGTGAACTGCATGTATATCACTGGATATAATTACAAAGATCATTCTCCTGACATCTTGAACTTTGCCAGGTTGCACAAATCCTGCTTTGACTCAGCTTGGACATCAGCTTCCTGCTGGTCTCCTGAGCCCTGATCCCTCCATCCCTCTTTTCCTGTGAGAAGTACTTAGCAGAAGCCTCAGTCACCATTTTAACAACCTCTCAATGCTTTGTGTGTGGCAAGGCCAGTTGCGCACCTTCATGGGGTGTTGATGAAGTTTTTCACCTCTGAGGTGCTTAGAGAGCAGGTGAGAGGTGGCTCTGACACACCTTCTGACCAGCTGATCAAGTCACCGATGCTGGAAGCATCACAATTGATGTCAGGTGTCCTTCTGCTCCTAACAGAGGAGTCCCCCAGCTGAGTGTTCGGGTCCCCCTCTCCCCTGATGGCCAGGATTCTCTCCACCCCTTCAATCCTCTCCTTCTGATCCTCAGAGCAGAGTAGTGTTTGGAGGATGACTTCACTGTGGGCATACCAAGCAGATCTTCTCACAGTTGGCATCACAATATCCAGCACCTCCTTTCTCTGGGACTTGAGGCAGTCCAGCTGAAAGAGGATGTGCCTAGGCCCTTCGATCCAGGAGTGCTTGACCTTCACGTTGAACCAACATGGGTAATACACTCCAATGATGAATTCCACAATGAATTGCAGAATCTTCAGGTTCTTTCCTTTAAGTCCGTGCTTTGACACCCAGAGCCTGAGAAGTCTGTTCGCTGTGGTGAGCCAGCGGCTGTGGTTTACTGGTCCTATCTCTAACAGAGCCAGCCCTGCAGGAAGTACTCCATCCCTGACTGCACAGACAATTTTATAGCCATAGTATTGATCAGTTGAGAGATCTTGAATGACCTTGTCAGGAAGCTTGATCAGTCGAGGGCCAACAGAGATTCGGGTGAAGTTTGGATTGATATCAAAGTCTGTAGCAGAATCAAGGAGCTTTCCTATTGGCCCGGATAATTTTTTGTCTGACAGAGTAGGGCCATCAAGGTCAACAATGAGATGGCGCAGGGGAAGTTCAACAGTGTGCAGGTTGCACACCAACCAGACCAGCTTTCTCCCCAGGTGCAGCTCCAGCTTCCGCATTACTCCAGCTTTCACACAAGTGTTGACATTTGTTGAGTCTCCTCCAATGGCCAACAAGGTCTTATCATAACCCCTCTCTTTCAGCCAGGCAAACAGGACCTTAGCAATCTTCTCCGCATGTGACTCCTCTTTAGTTGCTTTCTCTGGGGTAAAGTGGAACAGATAGTAGCTGCCAGGCTCACTAACAACACCTCACTAACAACACTATAGGGTTCTTCCTTGATCTTTGCGGGAAAAGATTGGTCACTGCCCTCAGCTTCCATCATCACATTGGTCAGGTCAATCCGCCCATCAAAGAGGATGCAAGAGATCCCCCCTCCTCCCTGCACTTCTTCTCGAACTGTTCCCCAGCTCTCTCATCAACTTCTCCTGTGCTCTCTTGACCTTGCTCTTATCAATCACTTTACTTGTATTGTCTTCTGTGATGATTCCTGCGTCAATCAGAGCTGCTGTTGCTATCGCTGCAGTTGGCCTCAGCCCTATGCCATACCTTACACTAGCAAGGGCAATGTTTTGAATCTCATCATAGTTTTTCTGTACCTTTGCCGAAGCTGCTGGCTCAGGGTCAGTTTGAGGGAAGAGCTCAACTTCAGGAACAAACTCATCTTCATCACCACTTCTCTCCAATAGCTTCATAAATCATGAGTCACTTCAAATATTTCACAAAACGTTTTAGAATGTTCTGAAAC
>JAJOZX010011063.1:0-40000 GCA_023014485.1 Bathynomus jamesi | reverse complement strand
TATATATATATATATATATATATATATATATATATATATATATATATATACACACACTAAGGGCACTCAATATATTTTGCCCCACCCTTTTTTCTTAGCTAAATAATAGACCATGGGGCTGAAATGTCTTTTTGGCCGAAAGTTTGAACTTTCTGCGCTTCACATAACCGGATTTTTTCCAGTTTGAACCTCCCTTCCTTGTATAAAACCGTTTTTAAACGCCCTTCTATAAAACCGATGGTTAACGCAGTTTCGAAAATGGTGTCTGACAGTGATGTGCGTCGTAAACAGAGAGCTGTTATCGAGTTCTTAACCGCAGAGAAGGAAACAGTTGCAAATATTCATAAACGTCTACAAAAAGTTTACGGAGATGCTGTTGTTGATCGAAGCACAGTTGGACGCTGGTCTAAACGTGAGAGATCATCGGAGAGAGGGAGAGCCAGCTTCTATGATGAGCCACGCAGCGCATCGGCTGTGACATCTCACACTGTGCAACATGCTAACAGCATCATTCGATCAAATCGGCGCGTCACATACAGGGAGTTATCACTGGAGCTAGGAATTAGTGAAGGAAGTGTGAATACGATAATTCAGCAACTGGGATACTCAAAACTGTGTTCACGTTTGTTCCTCGCCAACTGACTAAAGATCACAAAGCCCAAAGAAAAGAAATTGCTTCCAAGTCGTTGGTTCGATACGAAACAGAAGGGGATGACTTCCTTTCACGAATTGTGACTGGGGATGAGACTTGTGTACACCACTTTGAACCTGAAACAAAACGCCAATCCATGGAGTGGCATCACGCAGACTCCCCACGCAAGAAAATTTTCAAAATGGCTCCCTCTGCAGGAAAAGTTATGGCCACCATCTTGTGGGACATGAAAGGGGTGATTCTTGTGGACATTATGAAGAAAGGACAAACAATCAACTCAAGAGGCATATATTGCTACCCTACAGAGACTCCAGAGACGTATAAAGCGAGTTCGACCGGAGAGAAAACTGGAAGACATCCTTCTTTTGCACGATAACGCAACACCCCACAACAGTTTGCAAACAAGAGAGGCCATCACAAAAATGCGCTTGACTATGTTACCCCACCGTCCATACAGCCGGATCTGGCACCTTCAGACTTCCATTTGATTGGGCCAATGAAGGAATTTCCTGGCGAGGTGTACTTCTGAATACACGAAAGGCCTTGGAATCATTTTTCTTTTTTCTTGTGGGTTTAAATTATATATATATATTATATATATTATATATATATATATATTATATATATATATATATATATATAAAGGGTGATCCAGAGAAATGGGACCCAAAAGAAACCCCTGTAACTCTTAAAGTATAAGTCCTTTTATAAAATCATGCGCATCATTCGAAAGAGGATAGTTACAAGTTTGTACAGGATTGTATAGGTTTTGACAATACAAGACAAGATAAGATACAAAACAAAATAAAAGTGTTAGTTAAAACTAACCCTTCAAGATGACTGCATGGACTGTGGAACAGCTGCGTTTCATAACTGAGCAATATTATGAGCATGGAAGAAGTGTAGTTTCAGCTCAAAGATCTTTCAAGACAAATTTTCAGATGTCAAAATCACCTTCTAAGAAAGTAATCCGTCGGTGTGTCAGAAATTTTTCCCTAACTGGCAGCATTGGAAAAAGAAAACCAACTGGAAGAGTGCGCACAGCAAGGATAGACGAAATCATTAACAGAACTCATGAAATTGTACAGGATAATCCTAACATAAGCATCAGACGTGCTTCTCAGCTGTTAGGAGTTGGATATGGAGCAACACACCGTATATTCAAGCAAAATTTAATGCTCTTTCCATATAAAATTCAAACAGTGCAACAACTAAACGATGGAGATTTCGCACGAAGACGACAATTCTGTCAATGGATCCAACAGAAGGTAAATAACACCACCAATTTTCTAGCAACTTTGATTATGTCAGACGAAGCCCATTTTCACTTGAATGGAACTGTAAACAAACAAAATTGTCGTTTCTGGGCAACAGAAAATCCATTGAATATTACCGAAGCCCGTTGCATAGTCAGCGTGTAACTGTTTGGTGTGGTCTTACTGCATCTCAGATCATAGGGCCGTACTTTTTCGAGGATTCCACCGGAAACACGGTCACTGTAAATGGTGATCGCTACGAAAAAATGTTGACCGATTTCCTTATTCCTAAATTAAGAGATCTTTGTCTACAAAACCACTGGTTCCAACAAGACGGAGCTACCTGCCATACCACGAGGAACTGCATGGCAGTTTTGCGTCAAACGTTTCCAGGCGAGTTAATCTCAAGATTTGGAGACGTTGAATGGCCCGCAAGGTCTCCGGATTTTTCTCCCTTAGATTATTATCTCTGGGGATATTTAAAGAGTAGGGTCTACACTCTACAGAAATAACCCAACGACCTTGCAAGAATTGAAGGCCGCCATCACAAATGAGATACAGGCCATACCACCGCACACTCTTGCAAAAGTGATGCAGAACTTACAAGCGAGAACACTGGAATGCTTGGCAACTAATGGAGCACATTTGAAAGGAGTCATTTTTAAAAAATAAATATTTCATAATAAACTTGTAACTCTACTCTTTCGAATGATATATAGTTTTTATGAAAGGAATTAAATATTAAGAATATTTGGCTTTTTTTTATGGGTCCAATTTATCTGGATCACCCAGTATATATATATATGTATATATATATATATAATATATATATATATATAATATATATATTTATATATATATATATATAATTCTAGAAAATAAAATTCAAATGAAGATCAAAGACCATAATAATTGGTTTTCCCTTCAGATTCTCGATTTTATAACATTTATGTATTATACTTTTTACTATTAATTTTTATCCACATTTAGTATATATATATATATATATATATACAGGGTGATTCAAAAGTCAGGTTACATACGGCTTTTCTGTTTCTTTGCAGGTAAATGAGTTATGAGATGTTATCGAAGGAGGAGCGCATTGTTTACTTACTTTTGTTGTTTACTTTTGTTGAGTTTGAACGACGGTTCAGGATCGACCTGCGGTCGACCCCTCTGCAGCATCCCGCCTCATTTGCGGGACTTGGTGAAGGAGGGAATTGCTCTCTGCTCGCCTCCTGCCCTCGTAGCCAGCCACGCATGGCTGGTCAGGGACTTTGCACAAGAATCTGTCCAGCTGGTTCTTGAAGTTATTCAGGTTGGTGTGCTGGAGATTCCTCACTTCTTTTGGAAGGACATTGAAAGCTTTGGGCCCCGTATTCTGAGGGTATTTTCCATCCTCGTTTTCATGGCTCCTTGTCCCACCGTAGCTGGGACCGTACAAAATCTGCCTCTTCTCTCATTCCAGTTTGTTTCTATTTCATTTCTGAGGTTAGGGACAGAGCCCTCAAGTATGTTCCATATGTATATTATTGTGTACCGCTCTCGCCTTCTTTCAAGAGAGTAGAGTTCCAGGGATTGTAGTCGAGACCAGTAGTCTTCACCTTCCGTTTCCTCTATCTTAGACGTAAAAGTCCTTTGTATAGCTTCAATGCTCGCAATGTCTCTTTTTCTGTGTGGGCTTGTGAGTACTGAGCAATACTCAATTATTGGTAGGACTAGACTCTTCCATAATTTGAGCATGATGTTTGCTTTTCTGCTGCGGAAGCTCCTCCAGATGATTCCCATTATTTTTCTAGCCGTTGTGATTTTGATTTTATAGTGCTCTCTGAATTCTGCATCCGACGACATTATTACTCCAAGATCCCTGACTTGTCGATTTGGTGTTATCTGTTTGGCTTGCGGAGTTTTGTACCCTTTTTTCTGTAGCTCTTTGTTATTACCATATCTTAGAAGTTGGAATTTTTCTTCGTTGAACTTCATATTGTTGTCTTCTGCCCACTGGAATAATGTTTCAATGTCGTTTTGTAGTTTTCTTATGTCATCTTCGTTCAATATTTCCTTACATATCTTTGTGTCATCTGCGAAGCATGATACAATACTGTCCTTAATATCTGCATCAATATCTGCCATCATTATTATGAACAGCAAGGGAGCTAATACTGTCCCTTGTGGGACAGAGCTCACGACTTCCGAGACTTCCGATTTAACTCCGTTTACCACCACTCTTTGCGTTCTTTGCGTCAAGAAATTAAATATTCACCTTCCTAGCTTTCCAGTAATTCCTGTATCCTTAAGTTTGTGTGCTATGATTCCATGGTCACATTTATCGAAGGCTTTAGCAAAATCAGTGATGTGATATTCCTAGCTGGCTGCACAAGTGCATTGCCGTTAACGGTGGCCATATCGAACATGTGATGTGACTATTCCCCTGTATCATTACATAATACAGTATATCTCTATGTAACCTGACTTTTGAATCACCCTGTATATACATATATACATATATGTATATATATATATACATATATACATACATATATTATTTTTTTTTAAGTTCGGGAAGAACCGATTCGCCTCTATTTAAAAGGGCATATCTCGGCGGAAAAACAAAGAAAAAGTGAGAGGAAAGACAGAGGAAAAAGAAAGGGTGGAGGGGACAGTCGAAGTGGAAAAGACCAAGGATGACAAAGACTGCAGGGTCGAGCCCCATCATCCTTAGGTGCTAGGGCCGGGAGGGCGCACGTGAAACCTCCAGGAACAAGCACGTACAAACGAGTACAAAGAGCACTCATGAGCACGAGCTTAGAACCCCCTTGCGGGGATACATACATATATACATATACATATATACGTACATATATATATACATATACGTACATATTATATATATATATATATATATTATAGATATATATATATATATATATATATACGTACATATATATATATATATATATATACGTACATATATATATTATATATATATACGTACATATATATATATATATATATATATATATATATATATATATATTATATATATATATATATATATATATACGTACACACACACATATATATATATATATATATATATATATATATATATATATATATTATATATATATATATACACACTTTGATTTCACCCCCTCTTTTTCCCACCCATTTTTTCACAAATCCTCCATCGAGTTGATCAAAATTCAAAAACTTTTGGGGAATAAAAAGAGAGAGAATTTAAAGACGGAATCAATTGCTCTCGAGGGAACACCGAAACACTGAATGGAATTAAGACAGACGAAAAAATATATACCATTAAAAGAGTTTTTTACACACACACACACACACACACATATATATATATATATATATATATATATATATATATATATATATATATAATATATATATGCAGAAAGGAGAGGCCAGGTACGAGCTCCCGCAAAAATGAGACCCCCCCCCCAGCCCAATAGAAGGAGAGAGCCGAAATCAAGATCTAGTGGACAATTTGCGTTGCTAAGATTGAAAGTCACTAATGTCATGAAGTGGCGGTTAAGAGGGACGCTCTGGAAGCGGGTGGAATTACCGGCATGGGAGTGAACAGGACAGGACAGGACAGGACAGGAAGTGCGACGAGGAGAGTGGGTGACAGGACAGTCCTGAGGGACACCAATATTAATAACTTTAGAAGAACAGTGGTCATCTACAAACGCAGCTACAAATCGGCCAAAAATGAAATCAGAGATGAAAGCACAGATAGAAATCGAAGGAGGGCAGTTTGGAAATTAAGGATTTGTGCCACACTCTATCAAAAGCGTTTGATATATCTAGCGCAGTAGCAAAGGTTTCACCGAAATCCGAAAGGAGGATGACCAAGAATCAGAAATATGCAAGTAGATCGCCAATAGAGCGTCCCTTTCGGAACCCATACTGACAATCTAAAATAAGATTGTGAGTAGAGAGGTGTTTAAGAATCTTCTGATTAAAGATAGATTAAAAAAACTTTAGAAAGGCAAGAAATCGAAGCAATCGGACATTAGTTGGAGGGTTGAGAGCGGTCACCATTCTTTGCGACAGGCTAAATGAAATCGAGCTTCCAGCATGAAGGAAAAAACTAGTTGAACGAGAAAGACGAAAGAGTTTGCCAGGCAGGGTGTTAGCGCAAAAGCACAGTTCTGGAGAATAACAGAAGGAACCCCATAAGGACCCTACGCCTTCGTAGAGTTAAGCCCAGATAGGGCAGAAAAAAATCTGTTTGGAAGAGATTCTAATTTCCGACACAATTAAGTCAGATAGGGTAGGAGATGAACAGGATCGGAATCGTTCAAGGTTGAATCGGAGGCGAAAGTCTGAGCGAAGAGTTCAACTTTATCAGGAGAAGAGACGGCAACTAAGCCGTCAGAATGGAAAGAAGTAGTAAGGTGCCAGAAAGAGTGAGAAGAATTAGAATTGAATAGGTGTTCACATTCTTGTCGGACGAAAGAATTTTTGCTTGCAGAAGAACAGATTTTGCACGATTCCGGGCAGAAATATAAGCTGAGTGAGTCAGGAGTTGGTGGCGACGGTACCTTCTGAAAGCCTCCTCTCTGTTCTCTTTATTGAGAGGACAGCCAATAAGTAGAATAAATTTTCCTTTAGGGAACCCAACCCAAACCCAAATTCGTGGTTGAGCATACAGTTCCGACCTTGTACCCACAGATTTTTACCTTTCTGAGTTCATGAAGGAGGCTCTGAAGGAGCGAAAACTGTTGAGATATCACTGTTGTTCGCTGGAGGTGCACGAATGGCTGCTTTGATTATTACCCGAAATTTTTTCCTGTAGGGATCGAAAAGCTTTGTCGGAGGAGATTGAAAACACCAATCGACCAGGGAAGTACTCCGGGGGGAAGAACGTTAGACAGGAGATAGGGAGTGCTGGAACTCCCATTTCTCCTGTCACTGTCCTCCTTAGCTGATCTTTTTCCGTGTCTCATCTACCCTTTGAGTAGTCCAGCATGCTCTCAAATACACACTTCTCTCCCTATTCCTCACTACATACACATACATCCTACACACTACATAATCTTTTCAAAATTAAAAAAAGTGCATCAACTATAAGAACCTCGGAGTCTCCTTGGGAGGGCACCATAAATGTCCCCACTTCTGGCTCCCCCGCTGCCGATACCGAGAATGAAGACCCGGGCAGTGGGGCTGGATCTGCTACCGCTCATTCGAGATGTTCTGGGCCTCTGCCTGATTCACTTTTCATTAAATTTTGCAACATTTGTGGCCTTTTCTCAAATTTTCAATCTGTTGAACACCACCTCTCCTCCTCTGAACCTCCTCATCTTTTCCTCACTGAAACTCGGGTGTCTGAAACAACTGACAGCAGCCCCCTTTCTGTACCATCTTACTTTCTCAAAACTCAATTTCATTTCAAAAGTGGATGTTGCCTATATATTCGCAATGACCTAACTTGTTCTCGTATTTCCGAACTCGAATCTTCCGTATTCTATACCCTCTGGCTACATGCCTACATGATACATGACTTACATGCCAGTCTCAAACTAAATATATCTGCGCGGTTTACCTTTCTCCTAATTCTACTGACTATCCAAAATTCTTTGACTACCTCACTTCTAAAGTGGAATAGGTACATTATATCTCGCTCTCCCTTTCCCTTTGCTGAAATCTCCATTTTAGATTTCAATGTTCACCACCACCTTTGGCTTTCCTCCCATTACACTAACATCCCTGGTGAACTAGCTTACAACTTTTCTATCCTAAATGACCTAGAGCAGATTGCACAGCACCCTACTCGTATTCCCGATTGTCTTGAAGACAGGCCCAACATTCTGGATATATTTCTTACCTCTCAGCCTTCTTCTTACTCTGTCAAACTTTTTTCTTCGTTGGGCTCCTCCGACCACAATCTTTTATCCGTTTCCTGTCCGATCACTCCAATTCGGCCTTTGGATCCTCCCAAGAGGAGGCGCCTTGGGCACTTTGGTGCCGCTGATCGGGAGGCCCTTAGGCAGTACTTCTCTGATTTCCCATGGAATGATTACTGCTTCCGTGGCCGGGGCCATTCCGAGTGTGCTGAGCGCATCACGGAGCTAATTCTACCACTAATGCAAAAAAATTTACTTTAACTTTACTTGTTTTACTGCTATCCGCAAAAGAGAGAAATCTTTCAGAAGGTACCGTCGTCATTCAACTCCTGACTCTCACTCATCTTATATTTCTGTTCGGAATCGTGAAAAATCTGTTTTTCGACTCGCCAAAAATTCCTTCATCAGACAAAAATGTAAAACTCTATCCAATTCTAATTCTTCTCGCTCTTTCTGGCGTCTAGCTAAGAACCTCTTCAACAACTTTACTTCCTCTTCTTTCCCTCCTCTTTTCAATTCCGACGGCTCAGTTGCCGTCTCTTCTCCTGACAAAGCTGAACTCTTCCCTCAAATTTTCGCTTACAATTCAGCCTTGGACGATTCCAGTGGTGCTCCTCCATCTCCTACACCCTCTGACTTCATTATGTCAGAAATTATAATTTCTTCGAAAGATGTTTTTTTTCTGCCCTATCTGGGCTTAAACTCTAGGAAGGCGTACGGTCCTGATAGTGTTCCTCCTGTTGTTCTTAAGAACTGTGCTTCTGTGCTGACACCCTGCCAAGGCAAACTCTTTCGTCTTTGTCTCTCATCTGGTACTTTTCCTTCCTGACAGAAGTTCGCTTTCATTCAGCCTGTTCCAAAGAAGGGTGACCGCTCTCAACCCTCCAACGATTGTCCAATTGCTTTGATTTCTTGCCTTTCCAAAGTTTTTGAATCTATCCTTAATAGGAAGTTTCTTAAACACCTCTCTACTCACAACTTCTTTCAGATCGTCAGTATGGGTTCCCCAAGGGACGGTCTACTGGTGATCTTCTTTCATATCTCTCTGACTTTTGGTCATCCTCCTTTCGGGATTTCGGTGAAACTTTTGCTATTGCGCTAGACATATCGAAAGCTTTTGATAGAGTGTGGCACAAATCTTTAATTTCCAAACTTCTCTCCTTCGGTTTCTATTTTGCTATCTGTGCCTTCATCTCTAATTTCCTTTCTGGCCGATCTATAGCTGCGGTTGTGGATGGCCACTGTTCTTCTCCTAAAGCTATCAACAGTGGTGTTCTTCAGGGTTATGTCCTGTGAATCACTCTTTTCCTTTTATTTATTAATGATCTTTTAATTCGCACTTCCTGTTCTATTCACTCCTGTGCCGATGATTCCACTCTTCACTTCACCCGCTTCACAAAACGTCCCTCTCAACAGTCACTCCATAATTCGCATAGTACGGCTATGGAGCACCTGACCTCTGATCTTTCTGCTATATCTGATTGGGGCCAGAGAAAATCTTGTGGCTTTCAATGCCTCAGAAACTCAGTTCCTCCATCTGTCTACTTATCACAATCTTCCACACGACAATCCCCTTTCCTTCAACAACACACAACTCAATCCTTCCTCTTCTCTTAACATTCTTGGCGTTTCCTTTTCTCGTGATCTTTCCTGAAAAGATCACGTATACTCTCTTTCTAAAACAGCTTCCAAGAGGTTAGGTGTACTGTACCGGCTTCGCGGTTTCTTCACCCCTGCTCATTTGGTGGGTGTCTCTTTATAGGGGACACGCAGAGTGTCTAAGCATCTCGATAACCCTGGACCTTGATTTTGGCTCTCTTCTTCTACGGGGGGGGGGAGGGAACTTTTGTGAGTGTTTGCCCTTGGCCCCTCCTAGTGATGTGAGTCGTTTTTTATTGTGTCGTTTTTTTTGTCGTTTTTTTTGTTTAAAACGAAGATAGTCTGTTTTTTTTGTTTTTTTTTGTTTTTTATTGTTTTAAACTTATTCCATATTTTTCTTCCTTTAATCTAATAAGTATATTAGTATTACCTATAATTTACTATACTACCATGCTTATACGGTTATACCTAGTATATGTATATAGTCATCTTTTAGAAAAACTGAATCACACAAAAGTATATAATAGAAAGGAAAAAACAAACCCTCATTTTTTATATGTATATACCTATATTTTTTAACTAGAACATAAAACATTCTTCCTCATTTCAAGCAATATACATAATTGTGATTGGCAAGAGTACCAGTATATATATTCCAGATCGAAAAAAAAAATATTCACCTTTTTTTGAACCTTTTTGTTAACCTAATGTTGGTTAACCTTCATTTCCATGGAAGAATCATCACTAGATTGGGTAGAGCATATATGCTAGTTTCAATATCACAGGTACTGGTATAATATCCATAATACTGGTATAAAACAATAGATATAATTGTGATTGGCAAGAATACCAGTGTATATATTATATATATATATATACAGGGTGTTTGAAAACTTTCTGTACAAATTGTAATGGGGGATAGGCAACACCAAGACAAACCCTTTTCGTCTATAAGTGTATGTCCGCTGACGTCACCATTCGGCGCGAAAGGGCGCCGCTGCAATTGGCTAAACGGTGAAGTGGGCTAGACTCGCGCTTGCCGCGGGCATTCTTAAATCGGACGTAGTACGCGTAACATGTTTATTTAAAGAAGGCATGTTTATTTAAAGAAGGTGCTGAAAGTTGTGACCGGTAGCATCAATGCATGCCCGACAGCGTCGAAGCATTGACCGCGTACACGTCGAAAGATTCCCGGCATTTCGGGAACAGTTCCAGCGGCGACAACGATTCTTGCTACGAGGTCGTCTTCTGAGTAAATGGGAGTCTCGTACACGAGGTTCTTCATGTGTCCCCACAGGAAGAATCGAGGCATCTATATCGGGCGTCTCTCGGTGGCCAGGCTACGGGCCCACCCCGCCTATCCATCGGTCCCCAAAAGTGGCGTTCAGATAATCCCGCACATCGTTGCTGGAGTGTGCTGGGACCCCATCGTGTTGAAACCACATTCGTCTACGAATAGCCACGGGAACATCTTCCAGCAGTTCCTGCAACGTTTCTTCAAGAAATATCCGATAAACCCGCCCGTCGAGTCGGGCAGGCAGCAGGTACGGCCCAATCAACTTGTCATGGACGATACCCGCCCAAACATTGACGGCGAACCGTTCTTGATGAGCATGCACCCGTGTAGCATGTGGATTTGCGTGCGTCCACACGTGAGAATTGTGCATGTTAAACACACCCTCACGTGTGAAAACAGGCCTCATCTGAGAACAGCACTTAAGCCGGAAAATTAGGCTGCACCGGTGTCTGCTGCAGAAACCAGCGTGCGAATTCCACACGAAGAGGGTAATCCCGAGGTTGTAATGCCTGGACTCTCTGACGATGAAACGGATGTAACTGCTGCTCGTGCAACACTCTCCAGACCAGGTCGTGGTTCACACGGGATACGTGCAACACCTCGCGTGCTTGCGCTTGGATTGTCCTCAAATCGCCGTAGGATTTCTTCTTCATGTCAGGAGTGCGCACGTTCTCTCCCGACCAGTGTCATGCATGTTTGCATGGAATGTTCCAGTTTCTCGCAGTCGCCGATGCAAATGCGCAAACGTTTGGTGGTTTGGCACAAGTCTGTTTGGGAAGCGCTGTCGGTACAACCTCACAGCAGCTCTTCCGTTTCCATTGGCAGCCCCATACACCATGCATGTCAGCCATCTCAGCAGTCGTGAAGCGCTCCATGTTACGCGTACTACGTCCGATTTAAGAATGCCCGCGGCAAGCGCGAGTCTAGCCCACTTCACCTTTTAGCCAATTGCAGCGGCGCCCCTTCGCGCCGAATGGTGACGTCAGCGGACATACACTTATAGACGAAAAGGGTTTGTCTTGGTGTTGCCTATTCACCATTACAATTTGTACAGAAAGTTTTCAAACACCCTGTATATATATATATATATATATATATATATATATATATATATATATATATATTTCCAAATAGAAAAATAAAAAAAATAAAAATATTCATCTCTTTCTTAACCTTTGTGTTAACCTAATGCTGTTTAACTTTCATTATCTGATTCTATTTCCATTGAAGAATCATTATCACTAGATTGATTAAAGCAAATAGTTTCAATATCACAGGTACTGGTATTTATTGCAGATTTGGATGTTGACGAAGCCAATGTAGCACCATGTTTTACTTCACTTTCTTGGAATTTTGCATTTTGGGATATAAATACTAGCTTTGCTGCTCTGTCTGTGCTTAATTGGTTTCTTTTGGCTGTATGGATATTACTGTATGTGCTAAATGATCTCGGAGGTAATGAAAGGGCGAAATAGAGGTGTATGAGTTTGTGTAGGTATATATGTGAGTATGCATGCGTATGTATCTGGAATTCTGGATGTATGCATGTGTATGGGTATACAATAGATATAAATGTGTATATAAGTATTTATGTATATATTGGTATATATGTATATGGGTGTATGTGTATATATATGGATGGTCTCGTGGGGGGGGGGGGGGAATGTCATCGCGGGTCAAAGGATAGTTAAGTGGGAGATTCAAAATCCGAGGCATGGATGGGAGAGTCCTGGGAAGGTTGGACAATGGGCAGTCAGCTCCCAGCCAGTGTTCTCGCAAGTTTAATGGATCTCAAGATACAAGACTTTCAGTGCAAGAAAGAGGCCAGTTTTTTCTGTAAATAGGCTGAAAAGGACATTCTATACTGGTACCATAGGCCTATTTTATTATTTATTTATTTATTTTATAATATATATCATTGCAAAAGTATACCTTATAATTAAATTGGCAATATCTATATTAATTATTAAAAAAACAAAAAAAAAAAAAAAAACAAAAAAAACGACAAAAAAAACAACAAAAAACAACAAAAACAAAAAAAAACGGTTTTTTTACATCACTAGCCCTCCTTCCTGCATAAAAAAAGATGTCAAAAGTGCACTGATGTATCGGATGTGACAATATGAAGAAATAACACCATATCAAAATTTTGATGTGGAATAATGTTTTACATAAAAACAAGGACTGTCAGAACGACATCAATGTCCCCTCCTCTATTTGTGACCTTGATCCTTGGTGCAAAAACTTAAGTCTTGCTCGCAACACATCGTCTTGTGATGACCAAAGTGTGTGTGTGTGTGTGTGTGTGTGTGTGTGTGTAGTTTCCTGAATTTATGGGGAGCAGTTCAAAAATTATGGCATGTACCTCCATTTCACCTTTAACCTCTATTTCTGACCTTGACCTTTGATGAAGAGACCCGTGTCTTGTTCAAAATACATCTTATTTATTGTATTGCAATGATCTGTATATGTGTGAGGTTTCATCAATTTACGTAGAACAGTTCAAAATTTATGGCCTCCATTTGACCTTTGACCTCTGTTTATGACCTTCACCTTTGATGCAGGGACCAGAATCTTGCTGGTGATACATCGTCTTGTGACGATCCATATATGAGTGACGTTTCATCAATTTATGTTGAGTGGTCAAAACTTATAGGCAAGACAGGAAAGTGTGACGAACCGACGGACGGACGAACGAACAAACGCAATCCAGTATGGTCCCTCCACATTCATTTGGTTGGGGACATAAATAAGTATCCTCATTTAATATATTTGTATGGATTATGGTATGTACAGGTAGAAAAACACCTTTTCTACGCCTTTCTTATAGATACGTACTTATAAACTGAATTCATACCAGATACAGTAAAAAGCATTTCATATAAAATATTTTCAAATGAGAGGTAAAAAGAGTTTCAAAGTTACGAGCTAATAAAGACCCTAAGATCCACTCTAGGCTAGCTCAAGAGACTATATAATCTTTCTTTACTCCATTCAAAGTTGTATTCCAAATTACAATCGGGGTTAATTGGTGGGAATTATCGGTACGCAAATAAGTTACCCTTTTTATATGGAGAGAAAACACCGCTAACGTTTTTACGGTTTCCAGAACTTGGCACCGATGGAGGGAAAGGGGTTTTAGTCGACTCAAAAGTATTTTATTAACAAACTTTGTATAACGACATTATGTAGTCCTTATACAAACACTTTGTTTTTTATAATCTACGTTTTATAAGTTCATCATATAAATGAAAGTGAATTGACAAGTAACGCAGATTCACACTCAGACGTCTGTGGTTTCACATTAACAGCAAGTAACTTACAGTGAGCATGAGCAGTTTTTCTTAATAAAGTTGGTGGTGGATTTAAATTTTTTTTTTTTTTATCAAATCATCATCCTTACTTTTCAGCATTTGCACGCACGCACGCACGCACACGCACACACACATACACATATATATATATATATATATATATATATATTATATATATATATATATATATATCAGTATATTAACCCTGGCATGGCTGACTTAATTACTGTGTTACTGCGGCATAAAAGCCAGAGGCAGTATTATTAAATGTGAAATCTTGTTTGCGAAGAAAGGCTTGTAGCCTTCAACGCCTTTTACCTCACTGCACAAAATTTGGACCAAACTTTCAAATTCTTATACAGCCAGGATGGGACCAAAAACCCAACTTGAGTCCCGTATCCCAAACTCCCAAATCTCGCTCAAATTATCACTATCAGCGTTAAAAAAATCACAATTTCATTAAAAATTAGAGGGGAAAAATAATTTTTTTGAAATGGTTTAAAAGATAATTTTTTTAAAAGTTTGTTTTTCAATTGTAAATTGAGAATTTTTTAAATATGCGAGAGTGAAAAGTGCTTTTGAAAAGATTAAGAGCAATCAAATATTTATTAGAGAGGAGAGAGAGAGAGAGAGAGAGAGAGAGAGAGAGAGAGAGAGAGAGTTACAAGGAGTTACAAGGAAAAGAAGTACCCCAAAAGGCCTTACGGCCCATATCGAGGAGGTACCAATGGCAACGGGTGCCACGGAAAATTTTCTACACCTCAAATAGTGTGCAACATTTGGTCTAACCTTTTCTTGAACTGATCCACAGAGGAACTGTTCACAACTTCTGAAGGTAACCTGTTCCACGTGTCACAGATCTTATACGTAAGGTAATTCCCACACACACACTAGTCCTAAACCGTTTCAATCCAACTTCCAACCATTGTTGCAATTTGGGCTATCATTTAAACTAAACATGCTTCTAAAATCGACATTGTTGAACCCGCCGAAGAACTTGAAAACCTCGATCAGTTGACCGCGCAGCCTCCGAGTTTCAAGCGAAAACAAGTTCAGGGCGCGTAACCGTCGATTGTAGCCCATATGCCTAACAGAAGGGATTAACTTTGTGGCCCTCGCCTGCACTTGCTCCAGCCTCTCAATCTCTTTCCTGAGGGTGGGCGACCAGAACTGCACAGCATACTCCAGGTGCGGCCGAATCAGAGAATTGTACAGCGAGAGCACAATCTCCTTGTTCAGAAATCTAAATTGCCTCCTGATATAACCCAACAACTTCTGGTCTTTTTTTTTCCACCTCTACGCACTCTTTG
This sequence comes from Bathynomus jamesi, assembly GCA_023014485.1. NCBI lineage: Eukaryota > Metazoa > Arthropoda > Malacostraca > Isopoda > Cirolanidae > Bathynomus > Bathynomus jamesi. The sequence goes on along the minus strand of JAJOZX010011063.1, from coordinate 24,699 downwards.
GTAAACTTAAGGTCGCTGCTAATTAGGACACCCAAGTCCTTTTCCAAATCAGTCGCATCGATATTGCTCCCCAACATTGGGTAGTCCGACTTGGAATTGGCGTAGCCAATGTGCATCACCTTGCAGTTACCCAAGTTAAACGGCATTTGACATTTTTCGGACCACTCTCCTATCCTATGTAGGTCCGCACGCAGTTGCTCTATCGCCTCGGGCGTCCCAACATTGGCCCCAAGCTTTGTGTCATCAGCGAATTTGGCGATCCGACTGACGATGCCACCGTCGATATCATTTATGTAAATGATAAAAACAGTGGCCCCAAAACGGAACCCTGAGGAACCCCGCTAGTGACCGAGGCCCAACCCGAACTAGCCCCTTTAATTACAACCCTCTGCCGCCTATTCTTCAGCCAGTTTTCAATCCACCGAGAGAGAGAGTTACAAGGAGTTACAAGGAAAAGAAGTACCTCAAAAGGCCTTGCGGCCCATACCGAGGAGGTACAAATGGCAATGGGTGCCAGGGAAAATTTTGTAAAAGTTTATTTTTCGTTCAACTATCCTAGCAGCAGTAGAAAACTGGATAGAAAAGTAGAAGGCTCTCTCCCCACCCTCCGCTCCCTCCCTGCCAGAGGCAGGTACGGAAAAAGGTTGAAGAAAATACCTTGACCCTGGAAAAGTAGCCAAGGAAATTTTACAGGAAAGTGGAGAATATATAAATAGCTCTATATTTAGCTTGCTCACAGAGACACCGTGCAAGCGATCTCCTGCAGAGTTTTCATATGTTTTTAGTCTTAAACTATGAGAGTATTCAGTACTTTGTCTAGCCTATTTTAAACACATTCACACTTTGACTGGAAACAACCTCTGAGGAAGTTGGTTCCAGATATAACTATTTTATAGGAAAAGAAATTTCCGCAGACTGAGGTCCTAAATGTCTTTACACACTCAAATAGTGTGCAAGATTTCGTCTACCCTTTTCTTGAACTGATCCACAGAGGAACTGTTCACAACTTCCGAAGGTAACCTGTTCCATGTGTCACAGATCTTATACGTAAAGTAATTCCCACACACACTAGTCCTAAACCGTTTCAAATCCAACTTCCAACCATTGTTGCGAGTTGGGTTATCATTTAAACTAAACATACTTCTAAAATCGACATCGTTGAACCCGCGTAAGAGCTTGAAAACCTCGATCAGTTGACCGCGCAGCCTCCGAGTTTCAAGCGAAAACAAGTTCAGGGCGAGTAACCGTCGATTGTAGCCCATATGCCTAACGGAAGGGATTAACTTTGTGGCCCTCGCCTGCACTCGCTCCAGCCTCTCAATATCTTTCCTGAGGGTGGCGACCAGAACTGCACAGCATACTCCAGGTGCGGCCGAACAAGGGAATTGTACAGTGAGAGCACAATCTCCTTGTTCCGAAACTGAAATTGCCTGAGAGAGAGAGAGAGAGAGAGAGAGAGAGAGAGAGAGAGAGAGAGAGAGAGAGAGAGAGAGTTACAAGGAAAAGAAGTACCTCAAAAGGCCTTGCGGCCCATACCGAGGAGAGAGAGAGTTACAAGGAGTTACAAGGAAAAGAAGTACCTCGAAAGGCCTTGCGGCCCATACCGAGGAGGTACCAATGGCAACGGGTGCCAGGGAAAATTTTCTACACACTCAAATAGTGTGCAAGATTTGGTCTAACCTTTTCTTGAACTGATCCACCGAGGAACTGTTCCTGTTATTAAAAGTTTATTTTTCTTTCAACTATCCTAGCAGTAGTAGAAAACTGGATAGAAAAGTAGAAGGCTCTCTCCCAACCCTCCGCTCCCTCCCTGCCAGAGGCAGGTACGGAAAAAGGTTGAAGAAAATACCTTGACCCTGGAAAGTAGCCAAGGAAATTTTACAGCAAAGTGGAGAATATATAAATAGCTCTATATTTACCTTGCTCACAGAGACACCGTGCAAGTGAACTCCTGCAGAGTTTTCTTATGTTTTAATCTTAAACTATCAACGTGTTAAAGTAATTCCCACATATACTAGTCCTAAATCGTTTCAAATCCAACTTCTAACCATTGTTGCGAGTTGGGTTATCATTTGAACTAAACATGCTTCTAAAATCGACATCTTTGAACCCGCGTCACGTAAGCGTCGATTGTAGCCCATATGCCTAACGAAAGGGATTAACTTTGTGGCATTTTTCGCCAGTTTCCAATCCACTACCTACTTCCCCACCAATACCCAGCGCGCGCACTTCGGCCATTAGCCGGCGGTGAGGTACCTTATCAAAGGCCTTCTAATCAATCGCCCTACTCTTATCATACTCACTCAACATGACGTAGAAAAACTCGAGCATGATGGTGAGACACGACCTATGCCGTCTAAACCCATGTTGGAGTACCCAAGTAGCTTGTAGGAATCCAAATGGTCAAACAATCCTACGCGCTATTATCCCCTCTAAATATTTACCTACAACTGAAGTTAAATGGTGTATTTATAGAGGTTCCAAGCCTCTCTTCCACGCATGAGATAGCAGTAGCGTCCTAATCGTAACAGTAGAGAAAAAGAATACTAAAAGTTTTTTTTTTTTTTGCAGTCAGAGGAGAACATCCTTAACCTAAGCTAAAAGGACAGAGTGGGATGGGAAGGGGTCCTAGTAACCCACGGGACAGGTTTGTACAACAGACTTCACCCGCCCTCCCGAAAGAGAGAGAACCTAAAGGAATTGGCAGCCAATTTCTCTAGAATCCCACGATCGGGACCGGAGGGCTGTCACACCCCAAGTATAAAGTTTACAACACCCAGAAGGAACGTGCATAACCTTTATACCCCCTGCGAGAGGAGAGAGAGAGAGAGAGAGAGAGAGAGAGAGAGAGAGAGAGAGAGAGAGAGAGAGAGAGAGAGAGAGAGAGAGATCCCATCATTTATAGAAACAGATGCTAAAATGTGGAATATTTCTTTAAAAAATATCTAAATTAGTCCTCTTAGAAGGACAAAGACAAAAGGTCTTCGCCTTTAAACATTTTCAAGTTGCTCCTCAAGAACCTTCATTTCCTCACTCTGAGGATGACCTCCACCAAAACTTTGGAGGGGACTTAAATTAACCTAATCCTTTCTTTCTTCGGCTCTGATTGTCTGTTTGTCTTGTAAGTGCAGTTTCTTTGTTGAGAGAGAGAGAGAGAGAGAGAGAGAGAGAGAGAGAGAGAGGAGAGAGAGAGAGAGAGAGAGAGAGTGTTACAAGGAAAAGAAGTACCTCAAAAGGCCTTGCGGCCCATACCGAGGAGGTACCAATGGCAACGGGTGCCAGGGAAAATTTTCTACACACTCAAATAGTGTGCAAGATTTGGTCTAACCTTTTCTTGAACTGATCCACAGAGGAACTGTTCACAACTTCTGAAGGTAACCTGTTCCACGTGTCACAGATCTTATACGTAAAGTAATTCCCACACAAACTAGTCCTAAACCGTTTCAAATCCAACTTCCAACCTTGTTGCGAGTTGTGTTATCATTTAAACTAAACATACTTCTAAAATCGGACATCGTTGAACCCGCGTAAGAGCTTGAAAACCTCGATCAGGTGACCGCGCAGCATCCGAGTTTCAAGCGAAAACAAGTTCAGGGCGCGTAACCGTCGATTGTAACCCATATGCCTAACGGAAGGGATTAACTTTGTGGCCCTCGCCGGCACTCGCTCCAGCCTCAATATCTTTCCTGAGGGTGGGCGACCAGAACTGCACAGCATACTCCAGGTGCGGCCGAACCAGGGAATTGTACAGTGAGAGCACAATCTCCTTGTTCCGAAACTGAAATTGCCTCCTGATATAAACCCAATAGTTTCTGGGCTTTCTTTTCCACCTCTACGCACTGTTTCGTAAACTTAAGGTCGCTGCTAATTAGCACACCCAAGTCCTTTTCTAAATCAGTCACCTCGATATTACTCCCCAACATCGAGTAGTCCGACTTGGGATTGGCGTAGCCAATGTGCATCACTTTGCATTTACCCAAGTTAAACGGCATTTGCCATTTTTCGGACCACTCTCCTATCCTACCTAGGTCCGCACGCAGTGCTCGATCGCTTCGGGCGTCCCAACATTGGCCCCAAGCTTGGTGTCATCAGCGAATTTGGCGATCCGACTGACGATGCCACGCGTCGATATCATTTATGTAAATGATAAACAACAGTGGCCCCAAAACGGAACCCTGAGGAACCCCACAAGTGACCGAGGCCCAACCCGAACTAGCCCTTTTAATTAAACCCTCTGCCGCCTATTCCTCAGCCAGTTTTGAATCCACCTACCTATTTCCCCACCGATACCCAGCAGCGCGCGCACTTTCGCCATTAGACGGCGGTGAAGTACCTTATCAAAGGCTTTCTGAAAGTCGAGATAAAGTATATCAATCGCCCTATCTTATCATACTCACTCAACATGACGTGGAAAAACTCGAGCAAGTTGGTGGAGAGACACGACCTATGCGTCTAAAACCCAGTTGGGAGTCCCCAAGCAGCTTGTAGGAATCCAAATGGTCAACGATCCTATCGGCTATTATCCCCTCTAATAATTTACCTACAACTGAAGTGGACTAATGGGACGATAGTTCCCTGGACTTTCGTGATCCCCTTTCTTAAAGATAGGGGTCACGTTGCTTCCCTCCAGTCACCAGGCACCTGGCCCGTCTCCAACGATTTGTTGAAGACTGTAGCCAGGTGGGGAGCCACCTGGTCGCCCACCTCCCGCAACCCTGGGGAGAAACTGGTCTGGCCCAGGAGCCTTAAACGCGCTCAGTTTGTCTATTCTATCGGCAATGACTGTCGCGGTACATCGAACACTATCCATGCCAGCACCTTCGTGCCTCACGCCTGGCTCGGGGATGATGCGGGTGTCCTCCCTGGTGAACACTCCCGCAAAGTACTCATTAAGCACATTAGCGATGTCCGCGTCGGAGGTCCGCAGAACGCCGCTTCTAATGGCTTTCTACTATTAACATAACTGAAGAACTCCTTAGGGTTCCCCTTGCAGAGGCTTGCCACCCGTAGTTCTTCGTTACGTTTCGCTAGTCTAACCTTCGCCTTCACTTCCCTACACAGGCGGACATACGCTTCAGTGTTCTCATGGGAACGATTGGCCTTCGCCCTCCTATACGATACTTTCCTATTTCGGATAGCCAAAGCGATGTCACGATTGAACCACTTAGGCTGCGTTGAAGCAGGGGTGACCGGTTTTGAGGGTATGGCAGCAGACTGCAGCACCATAAACTCGTCCCGGAATACACTCCACACTCGCTCAACATTGCCGCCGACCTCTAACCCCATCTCACCTACGCTATCCCTGAGGCTAACAAAGTCCGCCCGCCAGAGATCGAGCTTACTGCCTCTCGAGTTACTACGCTTCACCCGAGGGACGCACACACGGAACCTAATCAGACCGTGATCACTCCCGCCCAACGATTCGTCAACGGTGAGGCCAGTGACGAGGTTGTCCTCGGTCGTGAATACGAGAGAGAGAGAGAGAGTGAGTTACAAGGAGTTACAAGGAAAAGAAGTACCTCAAAAGGCCTTGCGGCCCATACCGAGGAGGTACCAATGGCAACGGGTGCCAGGGAAAATTTTGTAAAAGTTTATTTTCTTTCAACTATCCTAGCAGTAGTAGAAAACTGGATAGAAAAGTAGAAGGCTCTCTCCCCACCCTCCGCTCCCTCCCTGCCAGAGGCAGGTACGGAAAAAGGTTGAAGAAAATACCTTGACTCTGGAAAAGTAGCCAAGGAAATTTTACAGCAAAGTGGAGAATATATAAATAGCTCTATATTTAGCTTGCTCACAGAGACACCGTGCAAGCGATCTCCTGCAGAGTTTTCGTATGTTTTAGTCTTAAACTATGAGAGTATTCAGTACTTTGTCTAGACTATTTTTAAACACATTTACAATTTGACTGGAAACAACCTCTGAGGGAAGTTGGTTCCAGATATTAACTATTTTATAGGAAAAGAAATTTCCGCAGACTGAGGTCCTAAATGTCTTTACACACTCAAATAGTGTGCAAGATTTCGTCTACCCTTTTCTTGAACTGATCCACAGAGGAACTCTTCACAACTTCCGAAGGTAACCTGTTCCATGTGTCACAGATTTATACGTAAAGTAATTCCACACACACTAGTCCTAAACCGTTTCAAATTCAACTTCCAACCATTGTTGCGAGTTGGGTTATCATTTAAACTAAACATACTTCTAAAATCGACATCGTTGAACCCGCGTAAGAGCTTGAAAACCTCGATCAGTTGACCGCGCAGCCTCCGAGTTTCAAGCGAAAACAAGTTCAGGGCGCGTAACCGTCGATTGTAGCCCATATGCCTAACGGAAGGGATTAACTTTGTGGCCCTCGCCTGCACTCGCTCCAGTCTCTCAATATCTTTCCTGAGGGTGGGCGACCAGAACTGCACAGCATACTCTAGGTGCGGCCGAACAAGGGAATTGTACAGTGAGAGCACAATCTCCTTGTTCCGAAACTGAAATTGCCTCCTGATATAACCCAATAGTTCTGGGCTCTCTTTTCCACCTCTACACACTGTTTCGTAAACTTAAGGTCGCTGCTAATTAGCACACCCAAGTCCTTTTCTAAATCAGTCACCTCGATATTACTACCCAACATCGAGTAGTCCGACTTGGGATTGGCGTAGCCAATGTGCATCACTTTGCATTTACCCAAGTTAAACGGCATTTGCCATTTTTCGGACCACTCTCCTATCCTACCTAGGTCCGCACGCAGTTCCTCGATCGCTTCGGGCGTCCCAACATTGGCCCCAAGCTTGGTGTCATCAGTGAATTTGGCGATCCGACTGACGATGCCACCGTCGATATCATTTATGTAAATGATAAACAACAGCGGCCCCAAAACGGCACCCTGAGGAACCCCACTAGTGACCGAGGCCCAACCCGAACTAGCCCCTTTAATTACCACCCTCTGCCGCCTATTCCTCAGCCAGTTTTCAATCCACCTACCTATTTCCCCACCGATACCCAGCGCGCGCACTTTCGCCATTAGCCGGCGGTGAGGTACCTATCAAAGGCTTTCTCAAAGTCGAGATAAAGTATATCAATCGAGAGAGAGAGAGAGAGAGAGAGAGAGAGAGAGAGAGAGAGAGAGAGAGAGAGAGAGAAATTTCTAACTTCATGTAAAGTTCAAAAGAGCCTCATTCGATTAATACCATACAACACTCCATCTATTGCAACCATGTTTATGAAAAATTCTGCGTAGTTCGTTATCTTCATTATGTATTTTGAATGTAGTTTTATTTTTATTTATTAGAAACCTCAGAGAAGGATAGCACTCTTAACATCGCTTTCGTTTGACTAAAATTATATGTATATATACAGGGTGGCGCAAGTCAGGAACCATAGGCACATTTTATTAAATTATAATAAATGTTTGAATTGGTGGTCTTCCACTTGGAGACACTTTCTGACGCGTTAAATGCATGATGTTTGAACATTCCTTAACACATTGGTACGTACTAATTTTGGCACACTCAGATGTGATTTTATCTTTTAGAGAACGTATGGTTCTGAGTCGATCAGCATAGACTACTGACTTGAGATGGCCCCACAAGAAAAAGTCAAGAGGCGTGAGGTCTGGAGACCTAGGTGGCCATTCGACGGGCCCTCGCCGTCCGATCCACTTGCTTGGGAATGTTTCATCTAAAGAGCTCCGGACGATGGTTGCGAAATGTGGTGCTGCACCATCCTGCTGAAACCACATCTCCACCCGTTCTACCAATGGAATGTTATCCAGTATGGGCATTAGAAATGTTTGCAGCATATGCAAATATGTTTCACCTGTTACATTGCCGTCGAAAAAGTACAGACCAATTAACCGATCCCCCAGAGCCCAGCCCACACCATAATTCCTGGATCGAATTGCACATGTCCTTCCTTCATCCAGTGGGGTTTCTCATTGGCGTGCATTATGCCTATTGACATGACCGCTGAGGTGAAATATCGCTTCGTCGCTAAACAGGATCCTTCGTTGAAGCTGTCGATATTGTAGAAACCACTGGCAGAACTCTACACGACGGTCTGTGTCGTCACCGTGCAGTTCCTGAACGAGATGGACTTTGTAGGGGTGGAAACGATTTGTTGTAAGAATTCGTTGAATGGATCTTCTGGAGACACCCATTTCCTAGGATAACTTTCTTGGGGACTTAGTGGGCTGTTTTCGAGGTGATTGAGTACCGTTAGTGATGTTGCTGCATCGGTTGAACTTTTTGGCCGGCCAATACGCGTCCGATCATGAACACTTTCCGTTTCTTTGAAGCGAGTGAACAGTTTTCCAACTGATGCCTGAACAACTGGCAGCCTCTCAGTGTGTTTGTCATTAAAAGCGGTAGCAACTGATCGGTGTGTGTTACCACGCCTTGCACGCATTAAAACTATCTCCACCCGTTCATCTATTGTCAATTTTTGTGCCATAGGTTCAACAACAAATCTGAAAAGAACAAAATACATATTAAAACACAAATTATTAAAATGTGCCTATGGTTCCTGACTTTTACGCCACCCTGTATATACTGTATATATACGTATGGTTGACAAAAGTAAATAGACGCTTTCTGTTTTTCTAGTGTGTTTTTTTTAGTATAAAAGTATACAAATTAAATCAATATATTTAGAATGATGTTGCTTTCCCCCTTCCATTATGTAAAGGTGACACGCGTTCTGGCATTCCATTGATGAGCTTTGCCATTGCTCCTGAGGACAATCATCGTGGTGTCTACTTACTTTTGTCTACCCTCTGTATCAGTGACACAAAATTATAAATAAATCTACCCTGACCTCACCTAACTTAATCTAATGTTACCTAGCCTAATATAACCCAAACGTAACATAATATAGCAAACTTATACCTAACGTATACGTTTACCTATTTTACTGACAAAAAATTCTCGACACATCCAGGGAGTGATTACGTCAAATTTTGTAAAAAAAATCCTCAATCGTTTGGTTAGGTAAGGTTAGGTTAGGTTAAATCATGTTAGTTAAGGTTAGATTAAATGCTAGTTAAGGTTAGGTTATGTCGTCTCATTTTTGGGCCTATACTCACTTATCAGTGCAACACTTCAACAACATTCCAACAATCCAACTTAACCTAACCTAATTCCCAGGCTTGCCGATGGATGTTATCGACGAAACGCTGTGTATACACCCGTTCAGTTTTTACTGTGACGAAAGAATTTTTTTTTTAATTTTGATAAATAACAACAAAAATCACTCAAACAACTATAAAGATTTCCCTGGCCACGATTTCAAACGTGTATCTACAGTTCCATCCGCCCTCCGATTCTCCCTTTCCCACTTCCAACCGTCGGAGGATTCCCGATGTAAAACAAGCTTATGATCCCGAAGGAAAGTTTCCGCATATTTATTTCTATTGTTTTGAATGTATGTTAAGATGACTCCAGAGGTTAGAACAAGACAAATTTGGTGTGGATTATATGAAGAAAGTTGCATCAATATAGGATCTGATGCGCTTCTATACTACTGTTTAGGGAAAGCCATAAATCTACATAAATACTAATATAGGAATATATTCTTACTACTTTACTTCAACAAAAAATCACCCCCTTTTTTTCTCATGCAGAATGATGGATTCCCTTTACCATATTGGGAGAGTGAATGGAATTCCCTAATGTTCCCTCAATCCGCCCTTTTCTACCAGTAGAAAATCGTTTAAGATCCCGAAGAGTTTTCAGTAGAAGCTTCCCCTATATTTGCTTTAAATCTAGCCTAATAAACCCTCCCGGTGAGTTTCCAAATACCACCACCACGAACAACTTCGACCATACAATCACGCCACCATCAATACCACTACCACCACCTACTACTGTTACTACTACTACTACTACTACTATTATTATCACCATTAAATACTGCTCCTACTCCTAAGTTTTTCCTCCTTCAGAGAAAGAGAAAAGATACGCTCGAAAAGAAAAAAAAATCTTTTTTCTTTGAGAAGAGTTCCAAGTTTATTACTTAAAAAATTTATTTAATTATTTTGAAAATTGTTATGAGGGTCATTTCATCTTCATTTTTTTTCCTACGAATTATTCAGTTCATATCTCTTCATTTTACAGAATTCAGTAATAAAAATTAAATTAATATTAATTAATTGGATGAAAGTAATTTAAAAGTAAAAATTAAAACTATCATATAATGTTTACAAGTACAAAATATTTAATAAAATTAATAAACAGTTTGGAATAAAATAGGGATCGTGTACAGTACGAGTTAATTAATTCTTTCTAAGCGAACAAATACGAGTCAAATTTCCAACATGTGTACTATTTGTTGTAGATGGAATATAAATTGAAAAACAACTTGTCCAATTACAACACATTTCTATGAAACCCGACATGGCGGTCTAGAGGTAAAGCGCCGGGTTGTTAATCGGAAGGTCCTCGACTCGAGATTCGGGTCGGACTTCAGATTTTAGCGATTAAGGTACTCCTATGCATCCGCCTTGATGATGTGTTGGACTCCACGTCAAGCTGTTGGTCCCCTCCGTCGTAGGACCTTACGTGTTGCGCGGGTTAAACAACCCTCACTCATTATTTTTCTATGATAACCTTACACAATAACACAGCGAAAATAGAATCTTGCAGAGTCTATGCCAAATAATGTGGTTCGCATCAATGACAAAATACAGAGGGTTAACAAAAGTAAATAGCCACCACGAAGATTGACCTCGAGAATAAATGGCAAAGCTCATCAATGGAATGCCAAAACGTGTGTCAACTTCACATAATGTAAAGGGGAAAGCAACACGACTCTAAAAAATATATTAATATTTATTCAGAAAGAACACATTACATAAAATATACATTACATCCATATACTTTTAAACAATGTTGGCATTCAGGTTTAATTTTGTACTTTTAGTGACAAGTAGTTTAATTACAGTATTCTTCAGATCTACAGAAGATCTACAGAAGCTAAGGCTAACAAAGACCCTAAGATCCACTCTAAGGTTAGCCGAGAGAAAGAAGAAAGCGAGAATAAGGGGTTAAGTAAGTAGCAAAACCTGTCACTCGTGGGTTAAAATTCATTCAGAAAGAGAGAAAGAAAGACACCACCATCCGTCGGCCACTGCCGACAAGTCGGAAAAATAGTCGAAGAGAATAAATACTTCCAGCTGTTGCAGACCAGTCCTCCACTCCATCGGAAGGTAGAGGATGCAGCCCACTCTACCGGAAAGGGGTGAAAGATTAAAAGAAGTAAAATAAGAACGCATTACAAACTATGAAACACATTCTTAACTCAAAAACAACACATTCTTAACTCAAAGCAACACATACCTCCAGTAGTTGCAGACCGGTCCTCTACTCCATAGGGAGGTAGAGGACGGAGCCCACTCCGCCGGAAAGGGGTGGAAGATGAAAAAAAGTAAAATAAGAAAGCATTACAAACCATGCAACACAGTCTTAACTCAAAACACTATCATACCATGCAAACTACAGACATGCAATGAAGAGAGTTACAGACATGCAAATAAGGAGAGAGAGAAAACAAAAGTATCATATAAAGAATAACAAAAAGTGTGTTAGTTTACGCTACGAGCTACATCTAAGTTCGTGTTAGTGTTCTCATTTTTTATTTTTTTGCTGGCATCCCACGCTGGCATGTCACAAGCTGGCATTATCGTCAACAGACTCATCCTCGATTACTACCCCCAGAGCTCCTGTTGCTAATTGTTTTATTATATTAAACAACGATAATAATTTTAACGAGGGAGAGGGAGAAGGGGGAGGCTCAGAGGGAGAAGGGGGAGGCTCAGGGGGAGAAGGGGGAGGCTCAGGGGGAGAAGGGGGAGGCTCAGGGGGAGAAGGGGGAGGCTCAGGGGGAGAAGGGGGATTGTTTTATTATTATATTAAACAACGTTAATATTTTTAAAATGCCTATCTAAACGGTTCTTAAACAATTAACGCTGGTAGAGTTCACGACGTGCGCGGGAAGATTATTCCATTTATCAATTACTTCAAACCTAAAGAAGTTTTTAGCGATATTAGTAATGAAACGTCTGCCACGCAACTTAAATCCGTTATTATGAGTATTGCTATTATCGAGTGAACAGTTTGTCAAAATTTACGTTATCGATGTTATTAACGATTTTGAAAACTTCAATAAGCTCCCCCCTTAATCTCCTACTTTCGAGTGAATGCAAGTCTAACTCTTTAATCCTCTCTTCATTAGGCTTGTTGTGCAATAACGGAATTAATTTCGTAGCACGACGCTGAACCCTTTCTAACCAATCAATATCCTTACGCAAATACGGGCACCAAAACTGAACGGCATATTATAAATGAGACCTGACTAGGGACTTGTAAAGGGACAATATAATATTCTTCGATTAAATTCGAAATTACGCGCTATGAAGCCTAACATCTTATTAGCTTTAGCGCAAGACTCCAGGCACTTGTTCCTAACTTTTAAATCCTAAGATACGCGTAGGCCTAAATCTACTTCGTCAACGCTCGCTAACTCTCTATCGACTATCATCCATCGTGTACGTGTAATTATTGTTACGAGAACCTATATGCAAAACTTTACACTTGTCTACGTTAAATTGCATCTGCCACTTATCCGTCCACTTCATAATTTATTTACATCGTCTTGGGGCCTATTTCTATCGTCCTCGTTAACAACCTTACCGCCTATTTTAGTATCGTCCGTGAATTTTGACACGTTACTAGTCAAACCTACATCTATGTCGTAATGTAAATTACGAATAGCAATGGGCCTAACACTGAACCCTGTGGGACACCGTTACCTACATCCAACAACCCCGATTCACTACCATTAACAACGACCCTCTGTCTCCTAGCACGAAGCCATTCCTCTAACCAGTTAGCTACCTGACCGCTTATACCGTGCGCTTTAACCTTCGCAATTAATCTTCTATGCGGAACTGTATCGAACGCTTTTTTAAAATCTAAATAAATAACGTCAGCCGCTCTATGCCTATCGTATTCGCGCACTATTTCGTTATAAAATTCTAACAAATTAGTTAAACAAGATCTATGGCGTCGAAACCCATGCTGACTACTATTAATCAAATCGCGACTTTCTAAGTGTTCGATGATACGATCCCTAACTACGATTCCAAAAGTTTACCGACAATTGACATTAAGCTAATGGGCCTATAATTGCTAGCTACTGTGCGGTCGCCTTTTTTAAAAATGGGCGTGACGTTAGCTAATTTGAAGTCTTCAGGAATAATCCTCGTTTCGAGTGACTGATTAAAAATCTTCGTTAAGGGGCCTACGACAACGTCTTTCAAATCTTTCAGATGTCTAGGATAAAACACGTCAGGGCTTGGAGCCTTCCGAACTTTTAACTTATCTGAATATGCCGTTGGGAAGCATGACAGCTTTTCAAGCAAATAAATCTATTATTATTTATTGACTTTTATTATCAAATCAAAACTATGGATAAACCGAAGGTGTCTATTTACTCTCGTCAAGCATCTGTACATGCGAATTCTTCATTTAAAGTGTTTTACTCCTTAGTAAATGTATGTAAAAAAAGTGTGTAGCAATAATAATAATGCTTTGGATATTCTCTGTTGCCTTTCATGTAACATCTTCAATAGAATTTAGTTTCATATTCTTACGTCCATTCTTTATTTTCATGAATAATTAATTTTCATTTTTCTTCCTTATATAAATATATAGGGTGTCCATAAATGATTACCTGATTAAAGCATGCTATAACTTTTAAATAAACACTCGTATTCAAACACAGTTTTAATCATAAGTAGATAAACATACTGTACAACGTTTTGATACATAGTTAATGAACTCAATAAGCTTCCACATGTGCACCCCTAGTGTCACGTAAAATGTTTAAACGGTATTCACACTCACGCCACATATTTTCCAACATTTGTGGGTTAACTGTTGCAATTGCCTCCGTAATGCGTTCTCGCAATGTCCTGATATCTGGAACAACTGTTGCATAAACCAAATCTTTAACATGACCCCAGAGAAAGAAATCCAGCGCGGGTAATGTCTGGTGATCTTGGGGGCCATGGGATTGGCCCGTCCTTGCCAATCCATCGATTTGGAAATGTTTCGTCGAGAGTTTCACGAACAACATGCGCCCAATGACGGGGTGCCCCCATCTTGTTGGAAGAGGACAGTTGGCTGCCTGTCCTGCAGCTGGGGGATGGCGTAATTGGTGAGCATATCCAGGTACACAGTTGCGAAAACAGTGTTCTCAGTGTTTCCACGTCCCATCGGAAACTGATGGTCTACCACTGCTCTTTCCCTTTTCCACGTTTCCAGTTTCCAAGAATTTTTTCATCCACGACTTTAACTTCACATAAGGTGGATTCTTTCCATACTTTGTTCTGAACCTTCGCTGAACACTGACAGGAGATTTTGTTTCTGCAAGCCACACAACACATTGTGCCTTCTCTGTCACAGACGCCATCTTAACTGAACAGCTACTACAGCGCTCCTAGCGGCGAATGCGGTAGACGAAACACACCAGCACAGAAACTCTATGCGTGTACGAGATCACCTGTAAAAAGAAAACGGATATAAGATTCGTCATTAAAACATGAGAGTATACTGTTTTCAGGGTAAACATTTATGGACACCCTGTATATATATATATATATAATATATATATTATATATATATATACAGGGTGGCGCAAAAGTCGCGCATCATAGGAATTTTCAGTGTTGACTACATTATTTTTTTCTTTTAGGTAGGGGATTGCTGCGAAATTAACAATAGGCGAGACGAGAGGGTGAGCTTGGTTTTAATGTATGGAATACCAGGTACAACAAACCGATGAATCGGTAGAGAATTTAAATTCTGTACCGATTCATCGATTTGTTGTATCTTGTATTCCATGCATTAAAATCAAGGTCACCCTCTTGTCTATGTTAATTTCGCAGCCATCCCCTACCTAAAAGAAAACAAATAATATAGTCAACACTGAAAATTCCTATGATGCGCGACTCTTGCCCCACCCTGTATATACCTCAAGTGGTGGTAACCTTGGTTTTGATTCTGCTCCAATTCTTCATTCTGACGAAGGTCAAGCCTGTTGCCCCACAAAAAACCTAGCGCTTAACGGGAATCCAAATTTACAAAGTCCTCGACTGGATTCGATTCCATGAGCTGCCGCTCAGCATCCCAGCCTCTTAACTACTAGGCTACCCTGGGTACCCATTTATCTACCAACCAATTTTTTTCGTATGGAAAGATGAACAGCTGGGAGAGCTAAGCGCCGTATGCCATAGCAGGGACTTAAACTTGGGGTCGGTAGATCCATAGTTAGCAATACTAACCACTACACCACCAAATATGTGTGTGTGTGTGTGTGTGTGTGTGTGTGTGTGTGAGAGAGAGAGAGCGCGCGCGCGTTCCAAATCTTTTGATGCCTTACTTGAACCGTAACAAAACCGTCTTACTCGTACACGGTTTTAATAATTACTATGTCATTCTGAAAACGTTTCTGTCATCCTTATATAACAGGGTGGGGTTCAAGTACTTGTACTTGTATTTAAGGACACGATTTCATGTACTTGGACTCATTGTCTGAAATTTCAGAATACTTGTACTCGGTTCCTTTGGACTTGGAAAAAAACAAGTACATTCAAGTACAGTCTGGTACATTCTGAATACTCTGATGTAACCTCCCTTAAACCAAAATCAGTATTGCGGATGAGAAGACACTTCTATTGATATACCATATTTAGGTGATGCAAAAAGTTGATAAGTAATTATGAAATATATTGTCGCGACCAAAAATTAATTTAAAGCAAACCTAGAAAGAAAGTACTTGTACTTGGATTCACGTATACCGTGATGTACTTGGACTCGAGTACACAAAAAAAAGCTATACTTGTACTCGACTATTTCTGAAGTACTTGTACTTGACTCGAGCACAGCCTCTCGTACTTGAACCCAGCCCTGCCCTACAAGCAAGGGGGACTAATTACTGTCTTAAATGTATAAATTTTAGGCACTTTTTTATTCATTACTGATTCAGAGATTGACATAAATGGTCTCAAATTAAGGTATGATTGGTATTCTGACTCGTTTTAAAAAGGAACAAAATTAATTTCAAATTAAAGCATAATTATTATTATCCTCAGTTAATGGAAGAGCAATTTGCTACATATTAACTAAGCCATAAAAAGACTCGTAATATATATATATATATATATATATGCGCCTCGGTGGTGTGTAGGGGTTCGCGTCGCTGACTACGAATCCATCGGACCGGGATCGAGTCCCGGTGACGGCTGGCGGCGCGCAGCAAAACCCAGGTGTTCATCTTTCCACGCAATAAAGTGGTTGGTAGATAAATGGGTACCCTGGGTGGTCTAGTGGTTAAGACGCTGGGCTGTGGTAGGGCGTGGTTCGGATTCCACGTTTAACTGTAGGTCTAAGGTGGAGAAAAAAGCTTCACTTTCGTCAAAATGAACAATTCGGGCGGAAGCTAACCAAAAAAGGCAATAATTATATATATAATATATATATATATATATATATATATATATATATATATATATACACACAGACCGTCGTGGAACAAAGAACTCTTCTAGGATAATTAAATCCACTATAGTCTGAATAAGTAATGGTAAATGACAAATACCATAGTTTTTCTTTTTCATGATGCTAGCCCGACGTGGGCAACGGGTCACTCGCAAAGAGGTCCCATAAATATAGCTTCCATCACCAGCTATCTGCAAAGCACACAGGATACAGCTTTGGGACATGGATCTAGGGTTTAAAGCAGCCTAGCCCAGCTACATTTAGAACCTCAATATAAGCAAAAGACTCGCTGCCTTCACGTCAGGCTAGCATCATGAAAAAGAAAAACTATGGTATTTGTCATTTACCATTACTTATTCGGACTATAGTGGATTTAATTATCCTAGAAGAGTTCCTCGTTCCATGTACGGTCTGTGTGTTTCATAAAACACCTCAGGGAACCATTCTGAGTTCATTCCCATCTTGAAACGGACATGTTATGTGCCTTGAAAAGTGGACGCTCATTTCTGCCAGTTGAGGTTTAAGTTTTGGTTTTTGGCTAAAACTATAATAGTTACCTCTTTTTCTTTGATGTATTCAATCTGATGTGAAGGCAGCGAGTCTTTTACTTATATTGAGGTTCTAAATGCAGCTGGGCTAGGTTGCTTTAAACCTAGATCCATGTCCCAAAGCTGGATCCTGTCTGCTTTGCAGATAGCTGGTGAGGGAAGCTATATTTATGGGACCTCTTTGCGAGTGACCCGTTGCCCACGTCGGGCTAGCATCATGAAAAAGAAAAACTATGGTATTTGTCATTTACCGTTACTTATTCGGACTATAGTGGATTTAATTATCCTAGAAGAGTTCCTTGTTCCATGCACGGTCTGTGTGTATCATAAAAAACCTCAGGGAACCATTCTGAGTTCATTCCCATATATATATATATATATATATATATATATATATATATATATATTGGAAATAACCATGAAGGAAAATAACACGAAATAGTGTTCAAGCTCTTTCATCGAATGACCATCAGGAACATGTTTCTGAAGATGTCACTGGACGAAAGCGCTTGAGCACTATTTCGTGTTTTCTTTTTCCTTCGTGGTTATTTTCATCATAAATATTATTCACGTGTTACTTTCGCGAAATAATTTTCCTATATATATATCGGTGCAGTCATAGTTTAAGTGTAAGTTTGAAGAGTTAAACATCTTTTCACAAAAAGAATATACATATATATAATGATATAATTTGATTTATCATCGAAGTAGAGCTGCGCCCTGGTGACACAATATTTTTATATAATTTCATTCATTCAATAAGTCACACGCTAGTGGAGGACTAATTCCCTCCCGAACGGAAATCAGACGCCAGTGACGCAGCCGGACTCTTTGTATAATTGCACCTGGGTGACACAATGGATTGTGAAACACTCGCTCCTCCAAAGTTCACAGGTGACGTCAACCGCTAGCGTGGTGGCGTAGGGAAGTTCCGTTCCTTTGAATATATAAGAAGGGGCTCAGCGCCCCCCTTACGGCAGATTCCGAGTAGACGGGTCTCCGGGCTGAAATAGCGGTTATTCAGTCCGTCAAGTTGAATTCGGTATTGGTTTTAAAGTTGTGTGTAAGGGAATTCGGACTGGGAGTGTGACTGTAGGAAAGGCAGTAGACTCGGGTAACCACTGAGTTATGCATTTAATAATTTTTTAAAACTAGACGTTAAGAACTATTATTTGATTCTTTAAACCATACTTAATTAATTAATATTGTGTGAAGAATAATTTAATTGCTTAAATTAATTAAAAGAATAACTGCCGATGCGTTTCTTTGACAACTGAAACCTAAAGGAACTCTTAAACGAAAAATATTCGGCGTGCCCTGCGACTGCGGGAGGATCAGACATTGAGACGGTCCCGACGCTCCTGGAGTACCATATCATACCCTCTTGGAGATTTCATCCATAAAACCAAGGGATGTAGGATATATATATATATATATATATATATATATATATATACGGGTGTCCCAAAAGTCAGTTTACCGAAGAAAATGTTCCCCTGAGGTGAGTTTACTACAAAGAGAAAAACTTGTTTCATAAATATATTTACAAAACATAAGAAAAAGGAAAAAATTTCTGAAACATTTACAAAACATGAGAATAGTTCTGGTTACAATAACTGTTCAAAATGTCGTCCATGTTGTTCGATGCACATCTTGTATCTGTCAACGGTTGACCGGCAAATTGCTTTACATAGTTCCTTATCATTGCTTAAGAGCTGGAATTCTTCACAAATGTAGTCTTTAAGGTCCTGAAGACATGCTGGCTTTTTGCTGTAAAAGAAATTGTCATAATGTTTAGAATAATCATCAGGAGAAAACATTTTCTTCGGTAAACTGACTTTTGGGACACCTTGTGTATATATATTATATATGCGTGAGTTGCCTGATAGCCGTATTGAGCGTAAAATTCCATGTTACATTTTCTATGGAAATGAATAGAAAAATAGTGTATTAATTTGATGGTGAATGCAATTCTTTTCCAGTGTGTCAAAAGGAAGGTTCAATTCAGTCATTTTATTGATTTTTGTCATCTCTCACATCTGACATGAAAACTCTTTGCTGCTGTTTGTCTTTTTGGCAAAGAAAACAAAGGCTTAAAATTATTCCCTTTTCAGTAATTAGTGGACTAAACGAGAGGGGAAATAATGTATTTAATCGCGGTATGATGTTCCACAAAGAAAAATGTATTGGAAAAATAATGAAAATTGAGGAAAATTAATAATTTGTCGAGTAATAATAATGATGGAGTCGTTTAACGTCCTTCGTAATGTCTAAAGTAATGTGATGGAAGAGACCTACAGCTTTACGCCTGGAATCCGAACCATGGGTCGCGACATAATCTGAACGCAGGCCCAGTGTCGCTTAACTTCGCTGATCGACGGGAAGCGGTGTTACGATAGAGGCCGCGACGCAGCACTAATCTGTTGCGACAAAGGCTCATACCATATCTTCGGTTTTTTTTGCGAGTGGGTATCGAATATACTGGCCTTCCTCGAGATGCCCCTTTCCACACACACACACACAAAACCCCTTCATTACCCACTCTTCACTTTTTCACCCCCATTCATACAAGATAAATGGAGAATAATACGTAGTGTATAATTGTTTTACGTATTGGTTCGGCGCCATTAACATTCATAAACAAAGATAAACAATCCACTTTACCGTCAATGTGATAAGAGTGCAACCCTTTTCTCCATCAGTAAATTTTAGCTTTAATACCCCCTCTAAAAGGCTCTAATTATTTCAATATTTGATCAATGACACCCATATTATAATATCTATACTTAAAGTAATGTTTGGTGTTATTCTTTTATTTATTTATCATTTATTATAGTAACAATTTGGGGAAATTAATTTTTATTACTTATTGAAACTGATGTCTATTCTTTCATCTTCCTCCTTCATTCGCTTTTCTTCTTTTCAGCATTATTATATATAGTACAGGGCTATTCAAACTGATTCATCCGATTTCAACTGAGAATACTTCCGTACCTATCAACGGTGCATCAACTGGGCATACACCACATGAAAGAGGAAATCTCCGAGTTTTACAAGATCACCGCGAGAGGGCTCCAAAGTCACGCCGTGGCCTAGCCTAGCAACAAACAGTCAGTGTGAAAAATGGCGTCCGCACATCAGAAGGCGTTTTGTGTGTTGCAGTTTTCGAGCTGTAAATCGGTAGTCACAGTGCAGCGTGAGTTTCGTCGACGTTACAGAACAGATCCACCGGGTGCTCAGAGCATCCGTCGGTGGTATCGGCAGTTCGAGGAAACATTCGCATTGTTACTGCCGTAGAGTCAGTGACAACGGACATGCTGGAGCGAGTATGGGAGGAATTCGACTATCGTGTCGACGTTGCTCGTGTAACTAGGGGAAGTCACATAGAGCATTTATGAGGTGAGAGACAAAATTTGGACAGTTTTTCTTTGGTTGATGTATCACAAATCACACTGTATTTGTAACATTAAAAAATATTCTCATTTGAAATCAGGTGAATCATTTTGAATAGCCCTGTACTATACTGCTATCTTCTTTACCATGTATCGGGTGGAGTGAGAAAATGAGGAGCGGATAAGGGAAGAAATGGGTGTCTTTCTTGGTTGGAACGTGTATTATCTGGGAAGGCCAGTATATCCTGTACCCATGAAACAGTAGGCGAAGCACCAGGCTATTTCTCAAACAGTTATTAATTATTTTACTTTTGGTTTTTTAAGCTTTTGGGACTTTTCCATACATTTTATTTGGCAAACTGTTTTCCGAATATGCGTAAAATAAACTTTAAAGGTACATTTTTTAACGAAATTAACAACAGAGATTCTTAATTACAATATTTCCTACATAATTTAGTAGTGTTTTTTGGTATGGATCTTGGGCGTTTGTTACACATCCGCTTATTTATAAACTGCAACAAACAAGAACTTCTCATAAAAATATGAACACAGCAGACACCCACACCCACCCCAAAAAATGTAATCCTGAAATTATTTTTAATGAAAAACTGCTTCGATTCCTATTTAGAAAAGTCTACCATTGGATTTAAAATGTTTTAAATCAATGCTAGAGTTACTGAGGCAAAATTCTTTGGAATTTTATAATCTTTCAAAGAATTTCGAAGAATTTCGCTTTCAGTTATTCAAGTTCCTATTTAAAATGTACTTTCTTTCAAAACAAACCAACATATATATATATATATATGTTAAACACAGACCGTGCATGGAACAAGGAACTCTTCTGGGAAAATTAAATCCACTATAGTCCGGATAAGTAATGGTAAATGACAAATACCATAGTTTTTTCTTTTTCATGATTTTAGCCCAACGTGGGCAACGGGTCTCTCGCAAAGAGATCCCATAAATATAGCTTCCCTCACCAGCTATCTGCAAAGCAGACAGGATCCAGCTTTGGGACATGGATCTAGGGTTTAAAGCAAGCCTAGATCCCTACATTCAGAACCTCTATATAAGTAAAAGACTCGTTGCATTCACGTCGTGTTGAATAAATCAAAGAAAAAGGGGGTACCTATTGTATTTTTAGCCAAAAAAACCAAAACTTAAACCTCAACCGGGACATTGAGCGTCCACTTTTCAAGGCACGAAACACGTCCGTTTAGTATACACAAACTCAGAATGGTTCCCTGAGAACATTATATGTTAAACACAGACCGTGCATGGAACAAGGAACTCTTCTGGGAAAATTAAATCCACTATAGTCCGGATAAGTAATGGTAAATGACAAATACCATAGTTTTTTCTTTTTCATGATTTTAGCCCGACGTGGGCAACGGGTCTCTCGCAAAGAGATCCCATAAATATAGCTTCCCTCACCAGCTATCTGCAAAGCAGACAGGATCCAGCTTTGGATCCTGTCTGCTTTGCAGATAGCTGGTGAGGGAAGCTATATTTATGGGATCTCTTTGCGAGAGACCCGTTGCCCACGTCGGGCTAAAATCATGAAAAAGAAAAAACTATGGTATTTGTCATTTACCATTACTTATCCGGACTATAGTGGATTTAATTTTCCCAGAAGAGTTCCTTGTTCCATGCACGGTCTGTGTTTAACATATAATGTTCTCAGGGAACCATTCTGAGTTTGTGTATACTAAACGGACGTGTTTCGTGCCTTGAAAAGTGGACGCTCAATGTCCCGGTTGAGGTTTAAGTTTTGGTTTTTTTGGCTAAAAATACAATAGTTACCCCTTTTTCTTTGATTTATTCAACACGACGTGAATGCAACGAGTCTTTTACTTATATAGAGGTTCTGAATGTAGGGATCTAGGCTTGCTTTAAACCTAGATCCATGTCCCAAAGCTGGATCCTGTCTGCTTTGCAGATAGCTGGTGAGGGAAGCTATATTTATGGGATCTCTTTGCGAGAGACCCGTTGCCCACGTCGGGCTAAAATCATGAAAAAGAAAAAACTATGGTATTTGTCATTTACCATTACTTATCCGGACTATAGTGGATTTAATTTTCCCAGAAGAGTTCCTTGTTCCATGCACGGTCTGTGTTTAACATATAATGTTCTCAGGGAACCATTCTGAGTTTGTGTATAATATATATATATATATATATATATATATATACTGCAAACAACACACAGTATAATTAATGTAAAGAACGACGCTTGTGTAGAAGAGCGTTCCGCACAAGATGAGGAGGGAGAACGAGCAAATGAAAAATGATGAGGTACTTCCCAGAAATCGAACCAGGGATCATCATATACTGTATATGTGCGGCATGCGGGAGGTGCCCCTTTGGAGCATTGGTTTCTGCGCGTATGTAGGAGAATTACGACTTCTGATCGAGTGAGGCCCATGGTGTAGTGGTTATCATATCTGACCGGCAATCGGACGATCCCGGGTTCGATTCCCGGGTGGTTACCTAATTTTTTCATTTGTTCGTTCTCCCTTCCTCATCTTGTGCGGAATGTTCTTCTATACAAGCGTCGTTCTTTACGATATATATATATATATATATATATATATATATATATAATATATATATATATATATATATATATATATATATATATATATATATATATATATAAGTACGCGTAAAGAAATTATTTCATATTTTTAAAAGAAAATAAAGGTCGCAATATCGTACGTGTACGCTCGACGTACATTGCTGTACACCATTAAACAATACTGTACATATAATTGTCGTTGAATATAATAAAAGCGCACGCGCGCGCGCGCACACACAAAGGTGCGCTTCTCCGCATAAGCAAGGGACCAACTTTTTTAAATCCACATTTATATAATTAATTAACCAAACCTAATTTAAAGTTAGTACCCATTGAACAGAGAACGGCGTGCAATAAATGATTCTGACACAATTCACGGCTCAAATGGGGGTTTTCTGTTAAGTCATTGAACAGTGGCACGCCTTAACCTAACCTAACCTGATAAAGACCAACATATATTTTGTTCCAATAATAAAAAGTTTTCTAGATATGTTTTACATTAATTTTTTAATATATACACACACACACACACACACAAACTGTAGAGTAACTCCAAATAAAAAACAAAGTTTTGTAAAAAGGAATTGGAGTGGAAAAGATAAATAAGTAGAATGATGAAGATCTCCGTTTCGAAAAATGATTTTAATTGATAAAATTGCCCTTATTAATCCTCTCACACACACGAATTTAAGGGTGAGCTCAAAAACAAGAGTCTGTAATAATTGCACTGCGGAGTTGAGTGAGTGAAAGTGAGTGAAACATTTTGAACAGATAAATTATGCGCTTGCAATTTTAATTATCTAATAAAAATGCCGAACGAAGCGCGTGAACTATATGCTTCATAAAGTTTCGGTCTTTCCCTTTAGGGAATGACTTTTTAAATCGAGGGGATTTCTCATATATTTATTTATTTATTTATTTATATACGTACATGATGAAAATAACTACGAAGGAAAAAGGTAACAGAATTGTGCTCAAGCGCTTTCGTCTAATGACATCCTCAGGAACACTGATTAGACGAAAGCGCTTGAGCACCATTCTGTGTTTCCTTTTCCTTCGTGGTTATTTTCATCATGAATATTATTCACGTGTTACTTTCGTGAAATAATTTTCATATATATATATATATATATATATATATATGCACCAGTTATTATTATTAATGTTTATAAATAATAATAGAATTAGGTAATAATAAAGACAGTTTTAATTTGACTCTGTTTTAGGAACGTCATTTTATCCCAGAACTAAATTGCCCTAATTAATAATAATTGTGGCAAATAGAGATTCCTCAACGAGATAAATATTAACTGCATTTAGATAAGATTGTAAAGGTAAGTTAGGTTAGGTTAATTTATAAGCATGATTAAGTAGGTTTTGATTGTATATAGTCATTCTTTGATCAAATCTAATTAATTATTTGGGAGGGGGGTGACGGATAAGATGGTCGGGTTAGGTTAGGTTATTTTGGGGTTAAGTTAGGTTAAATGGAAAGAGAAAGGCGATAAAGTGGAAAAACTGGGAGCTTGTGGGACTCGAACTAGGTTGTTGTGGCCGTGTCGTAACTGAGATTACGACATCCGATCAACTTGACATTCTACGGACAATTGTGGGTTGGATTAACCTAGACAGTATAGGTGG
>JAJOZX010011062.1:115000-122500 GCA_023014485.1 Bathynomus jamesi | reverse complement strand
TCACTCAACGGGAATGATTCACTATGATTGTGCATTTGGTAAAAAGAGATTGGTGGAGCTGCTTCGAGAAATTTTCTTTTTCAGTAAACACTGAATTACATTCAGTTGGAGGTTTTTTTTTTCTGGTGGGCGGGCCCGTATAATGCCCCCGTATCCGCCGGTCGGTCGGTCGGTCGGGTCGTAAGTCTTAACCTTCGAGAATTATATTCTGAGCTTCGCTCGCCCGTTGGCTGGTTGATTTGGTTGGGTGGTTTCGTGGCGTCAACTGCACTGCTTTCAATGCTCACGTAAAATGAAATATGTTAAACATTACGGGTAATTTGAATTTGTGCTCGCCCGCGGTGCCAATTATATAGTTGTAATGGAATCTTGTATAATCACATGAAAATATATCGCCTTTGTGGAATCAGTTGCTGAGCGTTTGAATGATGCGGTTGTGGTTTCAAAGTATCTTATTATTTCCGGATCGTATGTATAGGCATGGTCCTATCACTCGTCCCCATTCGGTATCCCCGACATTTGAAGGAGGGGGAAGGGTTGCACCCCAATACTGTATTTCTCTTTCTCTTCTCAATCCCCCCTCCCCCTTTTCTTTAAAAAAAAAAAAAAAAAAAAAAAAAATAATAATTCCTCCGACAGTCTGCTGGTGGGCAAATGCGCGAAAAATGTCTTTTAAACATTATCCGTCTTTAATTGGAGCTCCCGCAATATATAAGCACTTAAAAAGCATGAACCCTTTTGTTCGAGAGAGAGAGAGAGAGAGAGAGAGGAGAGAGAGAGAGAGAGAGAGAGAGAGAGAGAGAGAGATCTTCCCGCTCTCCGGTCGGAAGAGTGGAAGAGAAAGGGGAGGAGGTGTACTAGACAAGCTCTCTCTCTCTCTCTCTCTCTCTCTCTCTCTCTCTCTCGTAGTCTGAACTTCTTTGTAAAGTATATACATATAAGCTTAAAATGGGGTGGAGAAGGGAAGGCTACATGGAGCTCACTCCCTTTCTACAGCCCCCTTTTCCATGTTATCGAGTAAATATTGCGGTCGCTTCATTAGAGGGCGCCGTAAGTAACACGCGGCGGTCCTTAACGGCCTTCTGCCAACAACTCCGCTCGTTTCGCACACTTTTTGCCGCGTTTCTCTCGGCCTAACTTCAGTCATTGGTCGGCGTTTGAATAGAAACAAGGGCAAAGTTCCTCTCGGATCTGAGAGGAACGCCACTCCTGATTTAATGGCGAGGAGGTAAAGCGAATTTCACCGCCTTCTCTTTCTCTTTCTTCTCTTTAACGAAATTTTTAATTTTTCTCCCCTCGTCACATATATATATATATATATATATATATATATATATATATATATATATATATGAGAGAGGGTTGACAAAAGTAAATAGACACCATGATGATTGGCCTCAAGAACAAATGGCAAAGTTCATCAATGGCATGCCAAAAACGTGTGTGAACTTTACATAAAGCAAAAGGTAAATCAACACTATTTTATAGTAAATATATTGATTCAGCAAATATGTTGTTATTTATTTATTTACTTATTAAAAACTATGGTATGGAAAACCGAAAGTGTCTATTTACTTTTGTCAGTATTTATTTATTTATTTTATTTATTTTATTTTATTTATTTTATTTATTTTATTTATTATTTATTTTATTTATTTATTTATGTGTGTGTGACAATACCAGGTAGTTGATATACGATTAGTCCAGATATATGATGATTATAGTTTATACCAGTGGTTCCCAACTGGTTTTGGCTTATGGCCCCCTTAGGAAACTTATTTTTTCCTGTGGCCCCCATAAGCATTATTTTCAGAAGGTAATATGCAGATTTAACTATTTTACAAAATAACATTTTCCTGTGGCCCCCTTCAAATGTGCCATGGCCCCCGGTTGGGAAACACTGGTTTATACAACCATGCTCTCTAGTGTACAGTTTGTGCGCGTAACGTAATTGTCGAACTAGTTTATATATTTTCTCCTGTAAAATTTCCTTTCCTACTTTTCCAGGGTCAAGGTATTTTCTTCAACCTTTTTCAGTACCCGCATCTTGCGGGGAGGGAGCGGAGGGTGGGGAGAGAGACTTATGGTTTTCTATCCATTTTTCTACAGGGTGGGCCGTAAGTTTCCATACATAGGAAAAATAAACATTTTTTATGGACAACCATTTTTATTTATATAATATGCTCTACATGGTTGCCATTGTTTTGAAAACACATTTCAATACGTGTTCCCCACTGTTGATGAACACGCATTAGCACAGTTGACGTTATGCTTGTAATGGCGTTGGTGATACGTTCCTTTAGATGATTTATGTCTCGTATCTTTTCCTGATACACCATGGCCTTCAAGTGCCCCCAAAGATAGAAATCAAGGGGGGTGAGATCTGGGGATCTGGGAGGCCACTCCACAGGACCACGCCGACCAATCCAAGCATCCGGAAACTGCTGCTGATCCAAATACCGACGCACGTGAAGACCATAATGAGGTGGAGCTCCATCTTGCTGGAAGTAAACTGGGAAGTTACCTTCCTCGTTTAGCAGGGATGGGAAAATCTCTTCTTGCAACATGTTAAGATACCTTTCGGCATTAAGATTTCCACTGACAAAAATTGGTCCAATAATTCTGTCACCCCATATCCCGGCCCACACCATCACTTTACCGGCACCTTGCATCTTCGTCGGACTCAGCCAGTTAGGGTTAGCATTACTCCAATAACGTATGTTTTGCCGATTAACCTCTCCATTGACGTAAAAATTTGCTTCATCAGTAAACAAGATCTTACGTCAAACGCATATTCTTAGGGTATCTGAAACAAAAACAAACGTTTAATTTTTCCTATGTATGGAAACTTACGGCCCACCCTGTACTACTAGATTAGGTTAGAAATGAACCAGTTTAACAACAGGAACCTCCCCGAATGCACCGAAGGTCTTTGAGGCTTATTCTTCTCCTTGTAAAACACACACACACACACACACACACCGTGAGGTCATGAGGTCTTCGTTGGATCAGTACCTCGGTAGATAAAGTTGTAAATACTTTGCATAAAATCAAAACCCATACGTTCCGAGGTTTTTGTTACGATACCAAGTGGTTGGTGTGCGATCGGCACAAGCATGTTAGTGGTTAGTTTATATAACGTCGCTATCTAGTGTATGATGTCTGTGTGCGCATAGCTAATTGTAGAGCTAGCTTATATATTGTTAAAATGCTTTGATTTTTATTTTCTTTTCTTTACTCTGCTTTATTTTCACTCTTAATACTTATTCCACACTAATTTCTCTATTCTATAAACCGGTGGCGTCTGGCTGAGCGGCTCAGAACATGGCAGCATGGCGTGCTTATTTTGAACGAAGAAAGGAATTTTTAAATGACGACAATAATCACTTTACTGGTTTATTTTAATTAGGACATTAATGATCACGAAGGAAGGCGAGCTTGGATTTCTAATTTAACATTAGATCGTCGAGGAAACCTTAAGTTAAGTAAATTTTAAATCACAAATTACATTTCTTTAGCACCAAACCGACCTTCTCTTTAAGGATCCCGAACAAGACTGAAGGTCCTTTTTAAAATCTTGTAGACCTACATTTGATTGGCTGCCACATTAACAACAGTAATGGTTCTGATGTTGGTTCCACTTTAAAATAATTCTTTGTGAAATTTATATATTAACATTCATATAATTTTGTTCCGTTTTAAAATAATCAGTAACTATCATTATAACTTGTAAAATTCCATCTTAACATAATCATTAATAATTATTATAAATTTCATATTCAAAATCAACACACGACACACTCGCCTCACCCCGTTGAAAATAAGTTTTTAATAGAACTACTTATTTTTTTTTTTTAACGAATTTAAAGAAGTGGAAAGAACAGACAAGAAATCATTTCAGTGACAAAAACTCCACACATTAGATATTTTGTATCATTTCTTAAAAACCGAAAAAAAAATTATAGTCTACACATTTGCATAAAATAACATTTCACACTAATTACCCAATGTACTATTTATAACAGATCTGTAACGCAGACAGTGTAGGATAATTTTCTTAAACTAGGTTACAAAAATTTCAGGTTTACAATCTATTCCAGAGATTTTTAATCAAAGATCGTGTTTTACATTCGAAAAAAAAATATATGTATATATTGCTATATAGTTATCAGACATGTGGTCTATTACTAGGTTTCTATTACTATTACTTTTGGTTTCTTCTATTACTATTACTTTATTTTTCATCTCTTACTTGGTCATCTACAGTGGTGGGCACCGTTAACCAAAAAGTTAACTTCGTTAACCGCTAATCCGTTAACCAAAAAGTTAACTTCGTTAACCGTTAATCCGTTAATTCGTTAAACATGTAACGGAAGTTACCGATAAACCGTTAACGTTAACTTTTATTATAAAAAAAATGAAAACACAATATATATAATTTAATTTTCCCTCTTCTTCTCGTTCTCCATTTTGTCCATGAGATGCATGTTGCCCTTCATGAAAATTAGCATATCAAAGTTTTCATCAGACAGGGATGATCTCTTGGCCCTCAGGATGTCCTTGCCCATAGAGAACAAAGTGACATGAGAATTGAAATCTTACCTGATCAGTTTTATGGTTCTTGAAATGTATCAAGGAGACTACTAATAAGGTACTCACAGACATATTATAAATATACATGACTTACTTGACAACGATTATTTTTAAATATTCACTAGCACAAACATGTTGCGCAAGAGACAGACTGCAAATGAAACGAATGTAGTTATTTGTTGTAATTGTTACATATATATTATTGAAAGTGCCTTAAAATGCTCGTGATATTTCTTGAAAGAAGTTGAAACATTCAACTCAAATGGCAAATCTTTCCGCCTGATTTTACAGTCGACCATGTTTTGCTCAAACCAATGCCATAAATAACTACCATATTTGGTAAGACACAAATTGTGGCGACGGAAACAAATATATCGCCTGATTTTGCACTGCGGAAATGGAAATTCGTTCATCACTATTAACAGTGGCGGATTAATTGCGCACCTGCTCAGCACTTAAAATAATAGAAACTTTTAAACGTTTATTTATAAATTTTTGGGGTTAACGGACTTGAGTTAACGGAAGTTAAATGTAACGGAAGTTAATTAGTCCGATAATGATTTTCAAAGTTAACTTAAAAGTTAAATCGTTAACGAAAAAGTTAACTTCGTTAATTAACGATTAACGGTTTAACGGTTTGTGCCCAGCTTTGGACTCATCTATTACTATTACTTTTGTATGTGGAGTACTTCACTCATTTGAAAAGGATCTTTATGTCTATTTAAGTGCAATTAGAAGCAGTGTGTTAACAAATATTTGTTTCAACCAAATCATTACAATTTCAGAGACTAAGTCTTGATTAATTTTACTTTATTGAAGGAAAAATTTGCCACTAATTAGTTCATATACATGTTTATTTTAGTTTAGAGTAGATTTAGTTCATTTTTCAGTTCTTTGTTCACACAATATGTCCATTG
Source organism: Bathynomus jamesi (assembly GCA_023014485.1). Lineage (NCBI taxonomy): Eukaryota > Metazoa > Arthropoda > Malacostraca > Isopoda > Cirolanidae > Bathynomus > Bathynomus jamesi. The sequence goes on along the minus strand of JAJOZX010011062.1, from coordinate 116,990 downwards.
CCGCTCTAATAGAAAAGTAACTATTATCTATTTCTTTGCCTTCTATTACTATTACAGCAAAAAAATTATGATCTATTACTATTACAGCCAAAAAATTATGACTATTACTATTACTTAAAAAATCCTGTAATAGTCTATTACTATTACCTTTTACTATTACCCCATGTCTGATAGTTATTAACAGGTTCAGATAGCACTCCACTGTCTTTGTATCTGGCGAAAGCTGACTGCGGACCTTTTAAATTTTCAGTCGCAGCTCTCTTGCTCACTTTGCTAAAATATAAGGGGTTGCATCACCATGCAACCAGATCAGCACGCATTGAGGTTCTGCTCTCTCCAAGAAATGGCGAAAAAAAGATGTCCAATTCAAAAAGAATCGGATCAGGGGGATGGAGATATACTGAAAGTGGAACCACGTACCGGAATTTGCTATCCTTGTTATCTAGAAGCTGACAAAGAAACTCGCCACTCTTATCTTAACTTTTTTCAGTGAGCGCTGCTCCTCTGCTACGTCCAGCTAAAAGGCTACTTACATGGCATTGATCAAAGGATCACTTGGCCGTAGGCAATTTTACAGCGAACCTACTGTCTACCTGTATGAAGAGTAAAGCCTTAAACACTCGTTCAAACACTCGTGTTTTGTCTACCGAGTAGTAAGACGCACATTCAGCCAAACATCGAAACAGTGGGACCAGGACTACTCGAAAGTACCAGTAGGCCAAATTTGCTCGAAACTCTTCATGCACTCAACTCACTGCGCATTCGGTTCCGTCTTTCTCTCTCACTATCGTCAGTAGTCGATCACCTTACTCGGATCAACTACACAGCACTAGTGGAATCCGGATTCAACTGAGTTGTTTCCAAATCGAGCCTTTTGAAATTTTGAAGAAAAAAAAATCTAAGTTTGTACTGCTGATGATTATAACTTTTCCCATTTAATTTACAAAATTAAATCAACACTTCACTCGAAACAGTAACCATAATTTGCTTTGATCAATTTAAAAAAAAAAAAAAAAAATTAGAATTTTGCAAAATTTTAATCGCGCCCAAACTACCAATAAGGTAACTTATGGCGTTTACATCGAGAAAGAATAAAAATATATGCAAACGAACAAAACCAAACAATACTGCATTGCATATAAATAGGAATGCGCGCATACATAGTAACCATAATTATAATTAAAAAAAAATTGCTCTTTAAAATATTTTCAGGAATAACATCGATACAAATACAAAAGACCAAAATAAAAACCAAAAACCATGTCATCAACTCACGATAATAATAAACCAATTTAACACCTCGTTGGGGAGAGGGGACAACACGAGTCCTCAAGATGCCACAGAAATGTCACTGGGGACCTAAAAATGCTCCATTTGTGGTCAGCCATCAATCAAAAGCTCCAAATGCACGAAAATTAGTTCAATATATTAATTTCAACCTGCGACGCTAAATTGGACTAAAGGTCTTTGAAGTGTCCTCTTGTCATTGTAACACACACACACACACTCTCTCTCTCTCTCTCTCTCTCTCTCTCTCTCTCTCTCTCTCTCTCTCTCTCTCTCTCTCTCTCTCTCTCTCTCTCTCTCTTTCTCTCTCTCGTTGGAGGGGGGCTCAGGCTCCTGCGGAAGTTGCCCCCTTGTTGGTGACGGGCTTTTCAACTCCCGACAGCCCTGGCTGTTGGGGAAACGGGTGGTGGTAGGGGGCGGTCAGAATAGGAAGGCTCCCTCCGTGCAGTGCTTTTTAATGCTAGGTCGATTAGGAATAAGTTTTGCGAGCTACGGGCGCTTTTAGCATCAGGATATCGTTGCTATCACGAGTCCTGAATTCATACTGATCGTAGGGACTACGTTGGGGAATTGGAGATTCCCGGGTATAGAATGTTTCACAAGGACCGCACCCGTGGGGAGCGGGGAGGGATACTAATATACGTCAGGGACACGTTGAGTCCGGTTGACTGCCAGTTCCGATCGAAACGGAGCTGCTTGGCGT
>JAJOZX010011062.1:87500-102500 GCA_023014485.1 Bathynomus jamesi | reverse complement strand
TTTACTATACATACATACATAGGGAGAGATGGAGAGAGAATAACCAAGAATAAAATGAAGTGAATACCCCCCCCCCCCCCCCACACACACACACACTTTTCATTAAATTTTAACCCCAAACTTATTGGAGGAAATTAGGTATACTGGAATAGGAAGAGCTTACCTTACTGATGTGATGGTTTGCACTGCATGGCATCAGCAAGCTCTGTGTAGTCCGGATTGTAGCTGCTGATTGCTTGCCTCAAACAAGCATCCAGGTGATCATCTGTCAGGGTGGCTCGGTATTTTGATTTGATGATATTCATGTGTGAGAACGTTGACTCACAAAGGTAGGTTGATCCAAAAAATGCTGTCAACTACATGGCACTTTTTCTGACATTCGGATACTTTTCTTCAAGAAGTAGGTGCCAAACTGACATTCGGATACTTTTCTTCAAGAAGTAGGTGCCAAAAGTTTCCTTCTGAAAACCTGGATTTGATTTGAATGTCGTTTCGCAGAGTCAGAATTTCTTTCTCGATTGTAGATATGTTCATATTAAACAATAAGGCCATTTTTGATGCAATATCATCAATGTCAAAGTTTGCACCAAATGGGAAGCACATGAATGTTGCTACAGGTTCTAGTGTTGCTAAGTCTTGGAACCGTTTGTTGAAGTCTGTAATAACATTCTGCAACTGTTCAACGTATCGAACACTGTCAAACTGGTCGCATTCTTTCCCCTGACTTTCCAGCTGTGACATCTTTTTGAAGTTCCGCAGTTGGTGTCGCTGCAGCTGTGAGGATACCAGTTCTAGTTTTTGTTTAAAAGCATTCACTGAAGTAATCATTTCAACAATAGTTTTGTTTTTACTTTGCAACTCTAAGTTTAGCTGATTTAGAAAAGCAGTGGTGTCAGTCAAAAAAGCTACATCTAACAGCCACACTTCGTCTTCCAACTCTGTAATATGTTTCTTTTAACTTCAGAAAGTCTTTAATTTCAGGTAAGAAATCCCTAAACCTCTGCAGGAATTTACCTCTACTTAACCACCTGACATCAGTGTGCAACAAAAGGTCAGTGTGTTCTGCTTTATTTTCTTCTAGCTGAGACCGGAAGAGACGCCTTTGTAGACTTCTCGCCCAAATAAACACACTCTTATGGGAAATATCCATAATTTCTTTAATATTCAACATTTTACCACACAATGCTTGTTGGTGAATTATGCAGTGATAATTAAAGAAGTTTGGAAACCTTTTGTCACTTTTGCACAGGGTGATGAACCCATTGGAGCTGCCAGTCATAGCAGGTGATCCGTCAGTTGTTACGCTCACAAGCTCGTGAAGTGGGAATTGTTTGTTGTTAACAAAATCACTGAATGCATGAAGAATGTCCTCACCTCGAGTTTTCCCTCTTAAAGGTAGGATTTTAAGCAGTTCTTCTTTGGCAGTCATATCTTCAAACACGATTCTAATAAAAATGCATAACTGTGATGTGTCGATCACATCTGTCGAGTCATCAAACTGAAGTGAAAGGAACACGCAGTCATGTATGTCTTTCTTCAGTTGTTCCACCAAATTCTCATCCATTACTTCACAACGCCGCATCAGTGTTTCTAGATAGCTTTAGCTGGTTAATAGCGGACAATATTTCCGATTTATTACTGAAATTTTAAAACAACGACTCTGCTGCCTCTGTAAATGCTTCTTTGAATATTTCTCCATCCTGAAAAGGTTTCTTGTATTTCGCAATTACACGGCTCACCCGAAATGACGCAATCGTTGCTGCCTTCGATTTTATGCTAGGCCCTTTAAAGATAGACTGCTGAGCACTAAGTTGAGACTTAAATTCATTGACTTTTCTCTTACGTAGTTCACCTTCAGCTGGGAAATCTCTGTCATACCGCTCATGAATAGTTTTAAAATGCCTCTCTAAATTTCCCTTTTCTTTTTGACGAAAGCGACGACACGTGCATGGCAAATTAAACACGCACATTTGGAATTTTTCATCGTAAAACAAATATGCCGTCTCCCACTCATTGTGAAAGTTGTAAGTTTTTTGTTTCTTGGCACTTGGTCCAGCACTCATTTTAACGGTGTTAATGCAATTGGACTGGAGACTGACCTTAACCACCGATTATTCCAAATGACTGACGCGTCACTTAAGTGACACATGCTCATAACAGTTCAGCTTACCGCGGTATGAAATTTTGGCAGAAATTAAAGTTAGCGGTATCATTTTCTGTGACATTAATTAAATATCTCTCAGAATTATTAAAGTTAAACTGTTATTTTTTGTTAAATGACTGGTAAACACAAATATAAAACAAATAAATGTTGCTACCGATAATGGAGGTGATAACATAAAGAACGCTAATTTTTGGTAGTAGCGGTCAAGTCGTGTGCTCGTTAGTATTGTGAAATGTAAGGTCTCTGTTGCTAGGCCAAGCTACTGGTCATTCTGCGATCTACTGGTAGATCGTGATCGACGTTTTGGCCACCCCTGGATTAGAGTCTTCTGGAGTTTACGAAATATATATATATATATATATATATATAAAATAAACAGGATATTTTAATGCTTAGTATTGGCCACGTGGTTAAACGTCAAAACCCCCCTCCCCTTTTAAGGACCACGTGGTTTTTGAATGGCCCCTAACTCATAAGTGAGTTCCAGTGTGTGAAAATTCGGATATGTGGTGGGGTAATATTTTTTTGTGAGGTGTAACACTTTTGGTACCTCGGAACATTAAAAAATGTGTGTAAAAAAAAATTGAGAAACCTTTTCAGTATCGGAAAAGAGATATGTTGCTCTTGACTCTTGAATAGGTTAGGTTACGCTAGTTAAAGTTTAATTAGACTAGATTAGTGAATACCTCTCTATCTAATTAAAGAAAACATCCTTCGGGTCTTCGAGTGTATCCGAAACACACAACACGCCCTTCTCGGCTCGAAGGCACCGAGGTTGGGTGAGGTTAAATTAGGTTTTATTACTTTTTTAGATATATGGATTTAAATAAGTTGGTACTCCGCTTATGCGGGTTTGCGCCAATTGTGTGGCGGGGGAATTTTTTCAAGGTTGTAATTCTCAAGTTGTGTGTGTGTGTATATATATATATATATATATATATATATATATATATATATATATATATATATATATATTTCAACTGCAAAGAACACGCAGTATAAATAACGTAAAGAACGACGCTTGTATAGGAGAACATTCTCTCTTCTCATCTTGCGCGGTATGTTCTCCTATACAAGCGTCGTTCTTTACGATAGATATATATATATATATATATATATATATATATATATATATATATATATATATATAAGCTATTATTAAATTTGTAAATGTTTAATAGGATTGCATTCATGTGTGGGTATAGCCTACTTGCCATCAAACATGAAGGATACCCACTATAAAAACTGGTCTGTTATGCTCCGTGGTCGCTTGAGACTATCAAAAAGCAAATAGTTTCCTCTTCATTAGTTAATTTTTTTTATTATTATTATTATTATTATTTATTTATTCCGATGTTCAATTTAAATATTTGTTGTTCCCTCATGCGTAAGAACGAGTTTGGAATTTTTTATTTTACTTATTTTAAATAGCGAGGGCGACGAATTACGGAATTTATTCGTCTTCGTCATCGTCGTCGTCAGCGCCGTCATTTGTCCGTGAAATAACCGGTTGATAGTTAATAGGTTTTTATTTAATTATAAATTGCTGTTTGGTTTTCGTTTCTGACGTTTGGTTTTTACGTTATGAAGCTCTCGATTGGCGTCTTCAGTTGAATACAAAATAATTTATATAAAATTTATGTAGGCCTCATTTATTCATGGAATTAAACAGAATAAAGTATCATTTTTTTAAAAGGCGCGATTTTTATGAATAAAATTAACATAATTTTTGAATGACAAAAGTAAATGATGCTTGTAGCATCGTCTTGCAGTTAATTAGTTCTGCTGCTTTTGGTGTGTGTGTGTGTGTGTGTGTGTGTGTGTGTGTGTGTGTGTGTGTGTGTGATACAGGTACTTTGAGGGGGGCAACTATTTTACGGTTTGGTTGCTTTCCTTTCATCCTTCGTCTTTGATGCAATAATGTTTTATTAGAAGTTAATTCCGACCTCTGAGAACGTCCTCCACTCCGTTTCTAATGAGTGAGGACGTTCGTTAACATGTTATTGCGAGTTGAGAGAGATAGAGATCCGCCACAGACCAGCGACAACTGTCTCGTAATAATCCGTCTTTGCATTCTGGAGACGTCCGTCACTTATGCATTATTGAACAATCGCTTTCTAGCCCGCCGCTTTGCCTCCTATGTTCCTCGTTCGTTCGTAGTAGAGCAATCGGCCGAGTCCCGCAAGACGCTCGTTCAGGTTCATCGTTTTCCACTGTCGTCCTTTACTGTATATTTAAATTGGACTTTTTATTTTTTTGTTTCATTCGTTGTCAGTCCCTTTAATTATATTTATTTGGTTTATTCTCTTATCAAATACCTTTAATTACCTAAGTTATTTTTAAAGGAGCGTTTTAAAAATATATCGTAATTTAAATCTTACGCTCTTCCGTCTCCATTGGAGCAGAATGCCTAACTATTAAACGAGCTATCAGATAATACTTCATGATGTGGCAGCACACGCACGTTACGTATATTTTTTTTGCGGGAAGGGGTCAAGAGGGAATGCCTACAAGCGCCCCTCCCCTCGTTATAGAAGAAGAGAAGAAGAAGAAGACTGTCAAAATCAAGGTCCAGGGTTTTCGAGATGCCTAGACACACTTCGTTTGAAAGATTGGAGGTCATAGATAGGGGGAAAGATGGATTGAAGAAGATTGTTCCAGAGTTGACCGGTTGAGTAGATGAAAGATTGAAAATACCGATTAACCCTTGCTTTAGAGAGTTGGACAGAAAAGGAATGAGAAAGTGTCGAAATTCTGGTACTGCCGGTTCTCCTTAAAGGACGGCATGCAGTTAGAGTGTTCAGAAGAGCAGTGTCCGTTATAATAGCGATAGTAAAGAGAGAGTGAGGCAACATTGCGCCGAAGAGAGAGGGATTGAAGACAGTCGGTAAGAGACGGGGAATTAATAAAACGAAAAGCCTTTGATTCCATTCGGTCAAGTAGGGTTGTGTGGGTGAGCTACCCCATACATGAGAAGCATATTCCATACAGGGGTGAACAAGACCCCTGTACAGAGACAGCAACTGGGCGGGGGTGAAGAAACTGCCGAGGCGGTACAGCACACCTAACCTCTTAGAAGCTGTTTTGGAGAGAGAGTATATGTGATTTTTTCAGGAAAGATCACGAGAAAAGGAAACGCCAAGAATGTTAAGAGAAAAGGATTCAGTTATATATTGTTGAAGGAAAGGGGATAGTCATGTGGAAGATTGTGACGAGTAGACACATGAAAGAATTGAGTTTTTGAGGTATTGAATATCTTTGCCCCAATGAGAGAGAGTGGAAAGATCAGCCTCAGGTGTACCATAGCCGTCCCACGCGAAGCATTGAGTGTCTGTTGAGAGGACGCTTTATGAAGCGGGTGAAGTAGTGAAGAGTGGAATCATCGCCATGGAAGTGGATAGGATAGGAAGTGCGACTTAATAGATTATTGATAAATAAAAGGAAAAGAGTGGGTGACACGACAGAGCCCTGAGGAACACCACTATTTATAACTTTAGGAGAAGAACAGTGGCCATCTACAACCGCAGCTATATATCGGTCAGAAAGGAAATCAGAGAGGAAGGCACAGATAGAAGGATAGAAACCGAAGGAGGGCAGATTAGAAATTAAGGATTTGTGTCAGACTCTATCAAAAGCTTTTGATATTTCTAACCTGATGGCAAAGGTTTTACCGAAATCCGGAAAGGAGGACAGCAGTGATTCATTTTGGGTATTTTTCTACAAGGTTTCGGCATCTCTCACTAGAAACTTGTCCATTCTTCTCAGAGCATTTTTTTAAGCTTTTCCCACTGGGCGACAAAGGCAGATTGGGAAGTGGGGGAGGGATTAAGGCAGGGTGTGCTGCCAGTTTCTTAACAACCGGTTCTGATACAGATAGGGGTGTAAATCAGCGAGCGCCAATGGCACGAGTCACTAAGTTTGGGGGTCTAGGGTGAGCGGTAGCTCCCCCAGCGGGGTCCGGGGCGGAGCCCTGGAAGCCAATGCATTTTAGCTTTTGCAAACAGCATTTTGTAACATTTTGGCAGAAATTATTTAACATACTTTATACTCACTAATGACATAATTATCTAAAAATAAACTAATTTTTCATAAAAAAATCAATAAATATTGAAACGACCACTGCTTGTGATGCTACTACCTATATTTTTCTATAAAATCCTAAAAAAAAAAAAAAACTTGGATATAAATAAATTTCTACTGACTTAAATATTTATTAAAAACAAACAAACGGTTCGGTGATCTAATCAAAATTTAACAACCGGTTCGGGCGAACCGGACCGAACCGGTCCCAGCACACCCCTGGATTAAGGATACCGTACTATGGATCCGGATGTTTCCTAATCAGGCCACCATCCCCGTGTGGTCTGAAATAACACCAGCATTATCTACATATAAATATTCAATGGAAATTTTATTTATATTTAGGATAAACAGTTCTAATTGTGGCATATGTGCATGTATTATATGTATTTATATGGCTTCCAAGAGAATGCTCCCAAGACAACTCCCAAGACAATTCTATTTTTATAAATTTTGAAAATTCCTTGTCGCCCAGTACCCTAAAATTTCATTCACTGGGCGACAAATTTTCTTCACTGGGTGACATTCACGTCGCTCACTCACTAGGTTAAAAAATGCTCCGATTCTTCTATCGAAAATTGTTGCAATTCATTCAGATTCTAAGGGTTTCTCTTGCAGACAGCTTTTTTCAAATGAAACCATAAATACAGTAGAGGGATGCCCATCGATCTTCGTCTTAATGTTTGGTAAATACCACTTGCCTTCATGATTCGCAGCAGCCATTCTTTTAATCCGTCTAGTTGTACGTTCTGAAATCTTACAAGGTCGTCTACACCTTGGTAGAGTTTTGATTGTTCCGAAGCCTCTCCATTTTATAATTGCAGCAACCGTCGTAAATGAAATTCGAAGTTGTTGTTCTCCTATATTCCTGTGCAGCAATAACAAATCTCTTAAAATCTGTAGACAGCTCTTTACCACGACGACCCATTGCTTGCTTATGGCTCGTACAGTCATCCGCCTTCCATGAAGATTCACAGAGAAAGTTCTAGAATTCGGAATTACTAACAGTCTCTGATCAAGAAACAGCCAACTACTGATAAAAATATTAGATTCTTCAAGTCTAAGGTGTATAAGCAAAGTACTAAATAATTTTGAAAATAGATGTACGAAGGCTTTTGCGTTTTAAATTTTTATTTTTCTCAAATTCCTTGATGTTTTACATTACATATTGGTGTTAAACTAATTTTTTATTTGTTAAAGTTTTCCAAACGCGGCAAACTTTTCTTAACTATCCAATGCATAGTACAAAAGATAAGGATAAATCTAGCTTTCTTATTAAAAAGGTTGGGGAACTTACGAGGTTGGACAGTATTTTAGATTTAGTAAACAACGCAAAACTAATGTGGGAATCGTTTGAAACAGTATTTAGGACTATAAATGAGGAATGTGTACGTACAAAATTAACCGTGCGAAAGTAAACAACAAGCTCTTGAGGTTTACTTCTAGAGTAGAGACATTATAAAGAGTAGAGATAGGGCTTATAGGCTTCATAAATGTGATAAAGACAATTTGTGGTTACGAAACAACTACATATCTCTAAGGCGTGAAGCGAAAAGTGTAATAAAAAAGTCCAAGCGCGAACTTGAAATCTCCATAGCTCGTGACGATAAAGAAAACCCCAAGCGATTCTTTCAAAACGTCAACAACAGAAATCCAGTAAAAAGTGTCTTGGGGCCGTTGAAAAATGTTAACGGAGAGCTAGTTTCTGAAAACAAGGAAATGGTTACCTTGTTAAACGAATTTTTTACTTCAGTTTTTACTGTAAAAGATGTAACGAATATCCCTACGGTCACAGACATACCTTTTGATAATGGTAATATTTTGGATAATATTGTGGTTAGTGAAGGGGAAGTAATGCGCTATATTGATAAAATGAAAATGCGTAAATCACCAGGGCCAGATTCCATATATCCCATACAACTAAAAGAATTAAAAGATAGCATTGTTGTGCCGCTAACAAAGATTTTTAATGCGTCTATTTCTGAGGTGTGCGTACCAGATAATTTCAAGTTAGCAAACGTAACACCTATCTTTGAGAAAGGCGATAAAGGTGCGGCGGGAAATTATAGGACAATCGGTTTAACGTCTGTTGTAGGTAAGCTACTGGAATCAATAATTAGGTATCGTATAGTCGAACACTTAGAATTGCATAACTTAGTTAGAAATACGCAGCACAGTTTTAGGCGAAACAAATCTTGCTTAACTAATCTTTTAAATTTTTTCAAAGTGTGGTTGACGTTTACGATAAGTCATGGGGCGGTTGATGTGTATTTAGATTTTCAAAAAGCGTTTGACACTGTACCGCACAAAAGACTCATTGAAAAAAACTAAGGCTCATGGAATCAGGGGTGTAGTAATAAATTGGATAGAAGAGTGGTTGCGAGGCAGGAAACAGAGGGTGGTCGTTGATGGAGCGAGTCGTCTTGGGCTAATGTAGCGAGTGGCGTTCCTCAGGGTTCTGTATTGGGCCCCTTGCTTTTTCTTATATATAATAACGATTTAGATGTCGGCCTAGTCAGTACAGTTTCAAAATTTGCGGATGACACGAAGCTGGGTGGTTGGGCGATTAATGACGAAGATAGCGGTAAAATCCAGGAAGATCTGAATAAAATTGTTGATTGGTCAGTCAATGGCAAATGAGATTTAACGTCGATAAGTGCAAAATTTTACATATAGGTTCGCGTAACGGTAATTTTGCGTATAGTATGTCAGGGAAAGAGTTCATAAGCGTAGAGCAGGAAAAAGATTTAGGAGTTATAGTCACTGGTGATTTAAAAGTAGCGAGACAAAGTACAGCAGCGGTCAATAAAGCGAACAAAGTGCTAGGTTTTATAGCTCGGAATTTTTAGTACAAATCGCGCGATATTATAGTTTCTCGTTATAAATCATTAGTTAGACACCATTTGGAGTACGCGATCCAATTTTGGAATCCGCATATGCGAAAGGATATAGACAAACTCGAAAGAGTTCAAAGACGAGTAACTAAGATGATTCCGTCGCTTTGGTCAAAGTCGTACGAGGATAGGCTTAAGAAGTTAAAATTGACTACACTCGAGACTAGAAGGCTAAGGGGTGATCTAATCCAGGTTTTCAAAATTATGAATGGGTTCGATAAGCTAGATAGAGATAGCTTTATCGAAATATCTCAATATAATAGGACTAGAATTAACGGGTGTAAGTTGACAAGTAGAAGGTTCGAGACAGCAGTTGCCAAAAACTTTTATGCATCGAAGAGTAAATAGCTGGAATAGTTTGCCGGTAGAAGTAATTAGTAGCACGTCTATAAACATGTTTAAAAATCGATTAGACGCATATGTTGATAGATTGGGTATAGTTTAAGGTAGTAAAATTAAGGCTTTGTGGTTTGGAACCCACGTAAAATTGTAGGTCCCCTCCGCCACCACGGAGGACATGCACAATACACAATTACGAACGCAGTTAGGTAGATCAGCCATGAGTTGATCCTCGGGTCTTTGTTGGTCTGAAACATTATATATATAAATATATATATATATATATATATATATAGATATATATATATAATAATATATATGTGTGTGTGTGTGTGTGTTTGTATATATACACACATATATATACCATATGTCCCACAAAAAAGTACACCCAACTTTAGATTGTACTAACTCCTCCAAAAATTGAGATATTTGGATCTGTTTGTTTGATTTAATATAGCAAGTTATTCTTTGTTAACGTTCAAATTTATTCATGTTTAAACGATTTAGTGTTTAAGCATCTGCTTTTAACTGAAGGGTACAGCAAAATGGGTTGCGCGGAATGATCATTTCTCCCAGCCAGATAGCTCCTCTTGCTTTAACCAATGTGCTACTTTTTACGTCGAAGGATATTGCAAATATTTTTTTTAAATAATTCGAACTTTTGTATCTAAGATACGAGTCATACATATAAATGAAGAATCTGAATTACTAAATTTATAAATAACTTTGAAACCCTTGTCATGCAGTTTACACGAAGGCCGCGCGTTCTCATGGTCACAACTTATCTGCAAACTAAAAGCTTAAAACAAGTTCAGAATACCTTCGAACTGCAATTTCCCGATAGAGCTTCTCCAACTAAACATACAATTTTGAAGAATGTTCGGAAATACAAAGAAGAAGGAACGGTCCTCAATTTGAACAAAGGACGTTCAGGCCATCCGAAGACGGCAAGAACAGACGAGAACAGTCAGCATGTTCGGCATTTATTAGAGAGACATCCAAAAGTGTCCACCAGGCGAAATGGTACAGAACTCTCACGCATGTCATTTCATCGAATAGTTCGTGAGGATTTGAATTTGTACCCATACAGAATGGAAATTCGACATCAACTCATTGAAGGAGATCTACCTCGCCGCCTAAGATTTGCCCAGTGGTTTCTTGAAAAACCAGAAAGATTCACGGAACAATTAGTGGTTGGAGATGAGGCGGCCTTTTTTATGAATGGTCTAGTGAACAGACATCTGCCGTCAGATGCACCAAAAAATCATCCACCTGACAATCATATCTACGAAAAGAATAACTCTAGACAAAAACTGTCTCTCTGGGTAGGACTGTGCTGAGCGGTAATTGGCCCGGTCTTTTACGATGGTAATCTAAATGGTGAAGCTTACCTAGAAATGATAGAGTCGTATTTCCGGTTCATCATCATCTTCAAAACCTAAAACAGAAAACTTTGTTATTACTGGTAGACATGTCTTAGGTTTTCTCAATGGGGCTCCATTACGCACTCGAACGAAGGGTTGGGAACTAGGAGAAGAGAGAGGGCTATTAATACTATTTATATTATTAATAGAAACTGAGGCAGGAGGGGTCGCAACTGGAGTCTCAAGGGATTCTAATTTTGCCGTCAGGAGCATCACGTTCTTTTCAAGTCTCACCCTGGCCTCCCTCTCACGTTCTAACTCGTTCCTCAGCACTTCCATGCTTGAGCACCACCTGCAAACTAACTGTTCATTATTATTAGCCATTGTAAACGCGTAAGCAGCAAATTTCCCTTCACAGCGACTGCAAGTACTGGACGGGGGTGCCATGCTTTTAGTTGAACAACAAAAAAAAAAAAGAGCGTTTGGAAATTAATAAATTACAACGTAGGTCTACTGCGTTCTTGAAACGCAGAAACAGGTTCTTGTAACAAATTATACTAAATGAATATAGAATTAAGCTACCGACAAAAGATCTATAAAAGAAGAGTATTTATAACACATCTGTCCGCGATTCGACCCGATTTTTTTCCTTTTTTTCACACGGTTTGTGACCCACTCTACCTGACCTCTCGAAGCACGGAAAAATGAACCTTATGACCACGTTCTCTGATAGATTTGAAAAACAAACAATGCAAGCCACGTGCAGTAGCCTTGGTTTGATCAAATAATATAGTACTGAATAACGTCAATAAAAGAAATATATTCGTTACTGAATGATTAGTAGCACGAAGTAATTTAGTTAAGAATGCACCAAACACTATTTCTTTTAAAACACCAACGAAAACCACTTATTCAATTGATAACACTGGACACTCGATAAAACACATCTGTTCACAAGGAAATGCTGATGTAAAATTTGTGTATGTATATATATATATATATATATATATAATATGTATATATATATATATATATATATATATATATATACATATATATATATATATATATATACAGGGTGAGTCAAAAGTAGCGCCCGATTTCTGTTTTTTCGGCTGTCAGATTCTTTCTGGGAAGTCATGTTGTTAATAATTGTCTTGCAGATTATTAATTTTCTTAGTTTATTTTTGTTTTGCAGGTTATTGCTGAGAGTTTGGAAAGTTACTGAATTTGCACCAAATTGAACCATGAATTACCTTTCAATGAATCAACGCATTGCGGCCGTGAAACATTACTACAAATGTAATGAACAACCAACGATGGCGGCACGCCGTTTGGCACAGGAATTCGATATTAACCCACCCCAGGGAAGAAACATACGATTGATTGTCGATAAATTTGAAGCAACAGGGTCGGTAGCCACTGCAAAGAAGTCCGGTCGTCCGAAAACGGCAACGAATGTAGCTAAGGCTGAAGAAGCCATCAGGAGACTGGAACAAAGTCCGCAAAAGTCAACTCGCCGTTTATCTGCAGAGTTGGAAGTGAGCCAATCAAGTGTTATCCGTATCCTTCACCAGAAAAAATGGAAACCTTACATTCCACGCTTACTGCATGCCCTTCATGATGGAGATGACGACCGCCGTCTTCAATTTTGCGAAGAGTTCTTAGCTAAACTTGACGAAGAGGACACAATGCTAGACAACATCTGGTGGTCAGATGAGGCATGTTTTAAGCTTAACGGCACAATTAACAGACACAATTGTGTCTACTGGGCTGCGGAGAACCCAAGAGTGACAGTTGAGAAGGAGGTAAATTTACCTGGCGTGACAGTTTGGGCAGCCATAACTCCATTAGGGATAATTGGACCCTTTTTCTTTGAGGGATCTGTCACTGCAGAAATTTACCTGGATATGCTGCAAACCTTTTGGCCCAGGGTACAAGATCAGGACTGTTATTTCCAGCAAATGGAGCTCCACCTCATTATGGACGTCATGTTCGTCAGTGGCTTGATGAAAACTTTCCCGGAAAGTGGATCGGCCGCCGCGGTCCGATCGAGTGGCCGGCACGCTCCCCAGACCTTACACCTCCAGATTTCTTTCTTTGGGGGCTCATGAAAGACCTTGTTTATCGTGAAAAGCCTCGTACCATTCAGGAATTGAAGGCTCAAATCACTGCAAAGTTTGAGGAAATTGATATCGAACTCTGCAGGCGTGTGTGCCACTCTGTGCCTGCTCGGCTGCAATTGTGCATCGATCACGAGGGAGGGCACTTTGAAAATTGCAAGTAAAACAGCTTGGTACAGTTCCGTAATAATTTTCCCCCGAATAAATAGTTAGATAAACATTAGGGTGGAGCGAAAAATACTTTTTTCTAGTATGAAGTTCTAATAGTGATTAAAAGTTGCATTTAGTGGACCATATATATCTGCCAAAATACGAGTTCATTTGTTTAATATTTTCAGCTGCCACCAGGGGGCTAAAGTTAACACAATTTTGGGTAAAAAGGAAAAAATGCTTCTATTTTAGGTTTATCAAACTATTATAAAATTTTATCTTAGAATTATCTAATAGTTTTGATTAAGATTCTTAAATGATAAGAATTCGTTTTGTAAAAATGCCTTTTCATATGCTTAATATCTTCAGCTGCCACAAGAGGGCTGAAGTTAACTTAAAAATGACAATTAAGTATGATTCTGTATTTACTTGAAAAAGGGAACAGTAATAAATTAGGATGCTCTCCTCCTTTATATTGGCTTGAGACAGTTAAGAAACGTTATTTCGTGCCTTAGCGGAGTTACCACCCTTTCCCCAACCAACCTCCCTCTAGAAAGGGTTCTTGCTGAAGACTATTTAGTAATTTGCTTTTGTGTCAAATTTTGGCTGTTTTTTCCTTGATTCTAATGTAGCACGAATCCAACCGTCTCTGTTTGTAGGTCCGCAGACTGATCCAGCAGCGTCTGTAACGAGCTTGACGCATCTCTCTACGGCTTGTGTATGACATGGAAACTGAAATAATTCTGAATGAAGAGTAGTACCATGTTTGATGCATGATTCAATATCATCAAGAGAAACTCCTTTGGTTATCGGTGGTTCTGCTATCTGAAAATCTTGCCACATATGAGATCTGTATAGTCTTTGGCATAAAAATTTATTTCTGGCACCTTAAAATACCTGATAACATCTGTTTCTTGAATGCATGCCCTTGCTTTTATGATACGCCTAAATCCACTGACGCACATGCTCCCTTTCATCAGCTATCATTGCAATGAGAATGTTTTCTTGATTTGCGTAATATGCATTTCGCTGAATGACTGAGTCATGTACTCTCCTAAGCTCTTCACGGAGATACCGGCTTCTTGCAATCATATGCCACATATGTTTAGCACCATATTGGCATAATGGTTTTCGCTTTATCTGAAACCACATTGGTGCGTATACCCTAACAATGAAAGTAGCTAATTCTTGTAAATTGCCTAAGGATTCTCTGTGCTTGCATATAACCGCAGAGTCCTGTTTGCTGTGGTGAGCCACCTTGAATGTGATATATTGCCTGGACTCTTATGACTAAGACTCTTTGAGAATGTTCCACTTGAATAGCCTTGTGAATTTCAAGAAGGTATTTCTGGTCAGTACTTATGTCATCTACATCAACTTCACACATGTCCTCTTGAATTTCAATGGGTTTGAAGTTAACTATGGAAGCTTTTCACAGTCTGAAAGTGCTCGGCCAATTTCTCCTGAAAATGCTCTTGGTCCAGTAGTGGTACCATCCAAGTGATGAAACAGATGGCGCAATGGAAGTTCATTAAGGTGTAAAAGGCATATCAGCCACTGCAATGGCTTATTAAAGGCTTCTTCCAGTAATCTTATTGTGCCTCCAATATACCAGTGTTAACCACTGTCGAATCACATCCAACTGCAACGATGTTCCCTATATCAACATTCCTTTCTTTCAAGCAATTCACTAGCGCTGTGCAAATGTATTTAGCTTTGCCACTGGAAGGTGTCACATGTGCAAAGTAGAGAGAGTGTGGTTCAGATATTATGCTGATATGCTCTTCGCGTTTGGTTCTTTGGTGGTTAGAGCCATCACTCTCCTGGACTTGAATCATTGTTTTATCCTTTCTGCATCAAAGTATAATCCCCGCATGATTTTTGGC
>JAJOZX010011062.1:77500-80000 GCA_023014485.1 Bathynomus jamesi | reverse complement strand
GATATCAATATGCTGGCGGACTATTGCTGGTGTTTGAAGCGAGACGTGCCCGAAGAAAAACACAGACGGAAAGCCAAAAAAACTTCATTCCTTCCCCAATAAACTTTTTTCCATATTCATAGTATGAATAAAAGTATTTATTCACACAATGTTTTCATTTTTCACGAGTGTTCTTATAATATTACTCGTATCTACAGTGTTTAAGCTAAAAAAAATCAATAAATTTGGGGATAAAATTGGACTTATAATAAATGGCCAATAGAGAAAAAACCTGACCTGATTGAGGAAAACCAATGTCATTTTCGAATTCAGCATGGTCGAATTATATAATATGAGTTGAAAAAACCCTCACAGCAGACAAAAAAATTTCATATGCATACCAGTGTTATATATGTGTATATATATATATATATATATATATATATATAATTTAAGGTAGGTTGATTTTCTGCATTTTTTTAGATATGGACTTTGGACTAGTCGAGATAGTCAGGGCTTAATATGATAATAACTTACAAAAAATTTCATATCCCTAGCTTTAACCGTTTTTTGAGGAAACCGTTTCAAAAATCCTCAAAAAATTGCACCGAAAAATACCGCTTTGCGGCCGAAAAAAACATGCTATTTTCATAAAAAAATCCTGAAAAAAATTACAATTTTATTGAAAAAAAGTAAAAAAACATGTACAGAGTCAAATAGACACATTTAGATCCCAAGATCATCATAATTTTCACTATAAGAGCCCTTAGAAGCAAAGGAAGGCCTCATCTGGCGGCTTAGGGCTTTGGCCAGAATGTGTTTGTGCCTTGATTCGAGTCAATAAACAGTATGGGAAGCTTCAGATGTCAGCTTCACGGCCCTTTCAACACTGAGAATGTGAAGGCAGATCAGGCAGCTCCAGCTTGGTGCCATTCAGCAATGCTTCTTGAAGCTCCTGGTCAGAAAAGTCTTCTGTGAGAGCAGGTTCACAGATGCCACTTTGAGAAAGGTTAATTAGTTCTGACCAGTGGGTAGCTTCAATGTTGATGGCTGTGATCTTCTTCAGCCTCCTCTTGGCTGGCTTCCCACTTCTGAAAGAATAATAATTAATTTATTTTTTATTCCAGTTTAAGATTTAATCCCTATTAGTCTCAGAATTGCTGATTTAAAAAAAAAAAATAAAAAAATTTATAAATCCCCATAATCGAATTTTTTTTCAGAAAGAAGGTAAGATTATTTCCATTATCAGAGGGGAAGGGGGGAATTGGGATAAGAAAATGTGAAAAAAAATTCGATTATGGGGATTTATAGAACTCGGGCCTTTTTTTTTATTAAATAAATCCCCATAATCAAATTTTTTGTTCACATTTTTTAAATTAATAAATGCTTACCTGATGGACAGAATTTTCTTGAGAGCAGCTTCTCTCACTTCCAAGTCATCAGACTTCATCATGGAGTACAGCACATTCTCGAGCAGCAAGGCAAAAGCATTGTACTTCGGGTTCTTGAAAGCAACACCCTGGATTTCTTCAGACTGCTGCTTGATCCTCTGGATCATGTTAAAGATGTACAGCTGCTGATTGTGGAACTTGCTGTCCCTTTTGATCTCAAACCAACTGACTGCATACACTTCCACAATGAACTTGATGGCCTGGTAAAGCTTATCCTGTAGTTCTGGAGGGTAAGCACCTCTGGTCCACAGACACATCAATCTCATTGCCAAAGTCAACCATCTTGCATGGTTTAATGGTCCAATTTTCCAGGCAGCAAATCTTGGGTTGACTTTGCCCCAAATTCCAAGCACATACTCCAAAAGAAGCCTCTGGTCGCTACTGAGATCATTCAGTGTCTCCTCAGCAAATTCCATGTCATCCAGTGGGCCACTGAGTTTGGTGAATTCCACTTGTGGCAGATCTTGGTAGTCAATTTCACAGAGTTTTCCCAGCAGACCAGTGAAAGCAGTGGGACTTTTGGTACTGCCATCAAGATGCTTGAAAACAGCTCTGAAAGGAAGCTCATTCTGATGGAGTGAACAGCCAATGGTGTGCAATTTCCGCTCAATTTTATTTTCCAGAGCTGTTACGAGGCCTCCCTCCCAGCCAGTGTTTGTATTTGTGTTGCAAGGAGGACAGCGTTCAGGGTATGAACACTGTTAAATTCCTCCAAGACACTAGCAACTTCTTCACCAAGAAGAACTCCAGTCGCACCTTTAATTGGGATGACTCTGTGAGTAAAACATGTTCCACTTTCAGTTCCCGGCTCCTTTGTGAAAGTCAAATGGCGCTCTTGTCCCTTTCCTTTCTTCAGCTTAGTCTCCCCATTTTCATCCTTAACTTCTCTGTACAGCAAAGTGCCCTTGTCAACTTTTCCAGACCCTCATTGTGCTTTTCATCACTTTTCACTTCATTCTAGTTTTTTCCTGTCCATTTTCGATTTATCAACTATTATCTGTTTCACATCAAGGCCAGGCTTAAGCAGGTCCATAGCTTGTAAGTCCAGGAGGAAGGCATTAGCAAGATTT